>BQNB010013713.1:0-25557 GCA_026074375.1 Tanacetum coccineum
AGAGAAATCTTATTTTTTGTTGGTAAAAAGTTGTCTTCATAATGAATCAGTCTTTTCAGTAATCACAAAAAGATTTTTCAAAGACAATACGACTTCTCAAACAATGACAATTTCAGGCTTTAAACTACAGACGATCAATATTGCCAACACCTCATAGTTTGTAAAAGACTTAGGAATGCTTGGAAATACTTTCATGGTTTTAAATTCCTTGAACTTGATTCTCACGGAATAGATTTAAACTTATTAATTCTTTAAACACAATCTCGAATATGTATGCGTATAAGGTTTTGCTGATTCCGATGTGTCGAAACCAGCAAGGGGGAAGGAGTAGATGTATACTTGATAGTGTCCTTGGCCTTCTTTTGAGGTTAGCTTCTTTTGTCTTTTGAGGTTAGCTTCTTTTGATTTTAGGTTGTGTTGAATCTATCGGGTACACTATTTCAATCACATGGTGGAAGAGACATCTCGTCATTAGCCAGTATGCATCATTTGAGTCCCCAGGGGGAAGTGTTAGGAGTATTATCATTTAAAACGTGAGAAAAGTTCTTTCTGATTCAATTAATGTTTACCCAAACGGTCAATCCCTAAGCTTATTCTTAAAAGAAGTAGAAATATTTGATAAAAGAGGTACACATAGGTATGATGTTTCCTTAAGTTAGTCAGTATTCTGCAGAAAGAAATGAGTACATTTAGGACTTAATTGACTTAGGTGTTTCCATTTCGACTACTTAAGAAGGAATAATTGTGATATCCGGGACTTAATTGACTTTGGTGTTGCGGTTTCGAGTTAATTGTGCACTTCGGATATCTAGGCTTTATACATCAAGACTGCTTGATGCGGCTTGCAAGAAAGTTCTGAATCTACTCAAGAAAGGATTGCTAGTTTAGGGGGAAGCTAAGACAACATCAACACCAACCACACAAGCTCAAGTTACATAAGTATCTGAATCTGTTCTATCCTCGAAGTTTGATGCAAATACTTTCATAACTTGGAAAGAAAGTTGAAGCAACGCTGAAGAGTGCTTGAACAGAGAAAGATCAGATTGACAACCTCTTGAAAGAAAGAAGGTTAATGAGGAGCTTAGAAAGTTCGTTGGTGGGAGATTGTACGAAGGAGACCTACGGCTGCGTCAAAAGAACCATATGATTCTATCATATGATGTTCTCATCATTCAGGTCAAACCTCGTATATAATAATCTTGTGAATATATAAAGTGTAGACTTAATGGTGATAATAAGGAGTGCTCGAGTACAAAATTTTCAAGAATTTCTTAGTAAATTCAAAATCTTTCAAATTATTGTACTCAGCACTGTCTTATAAACCCTCAAACGTTGAGGGGGAGCAATAATATGTTCCATTCTGCTAGAATATATCATTTTGTCCCCGAACGGTTAATCAATTGATATCCAAAATATCAAGGGATTAACATTTTGGATAAGGGGAGAAAATGTGATTAACCTGGACTTAATGTATATTGACAGAAGTGATCAAATAAAATGGACTCAATGCACTCCACACCTAGCATGTACTACGATTACGATGCACATGTTAAGGGGGAGCTTTTAGTGATGATGAAAAACTCTCAAAGTGTAAATCTTTTGATATTTATATCAAACACTTTGATTGAAATTTTCAATGTTTTTGGAAGGATCGTGATGAAATACCCAAAAGACCGACCATGTTCTTAAATTTATGAAGTTATAAGGCGGTTAGGCTTAGGTATTCAGATCCCATGATCCAGCCAGAACCGGAGGGATCTACCCAGGGATATCCACTAGTTAGTGTAGAAGTCCTTAGGTATGATTAAAAAGGAGAAAAAGTGAGAATAGGGAATAATGCCGACTGAGATGGAGCTAACACTGGAACAAACCCAACAAGGTGTTAGTTATGAAGTCTCGGTAAGCATTGAAGGGGTTGAAGAATGAAAAAGAAATGTAAGGATAAAGGGTGAAAATAAAGAAGCCCTCCATACACTTAGGCAGAAACCGGGTCAATACATATGCTGTCAGAAACACTCAGGTGTGGTTTGTCTGAACATTGAAGTCAGTGTTTATGGACCCTGTGAGTCTAAGCCACCATCAATCCTCCTAGGCCACTCAAGGTCTCTCAAAAGACTCTTGTTTCATTTCTCACGGAGATTACACGCATTTCTATCGACTTTCTCACTCCGAGTTAGTTGATATTGAAAAGGTGGCAGTCTGCTCTAGCCTCCGATCACTAAAATCAAAGTGCACTATTGAGTCTAGAGCCAAAAGAGATCATCCATAAATCTCATGTTGGAACTTTCATAATTCTGCTTGCTAAGTCATAAATGTGATAACTAAGAATATGTATTAGTAGTCCTTCGATTATCCTTGTATTTTTGCCAGAACATCGAGTGATTTCATTCACGGTGAAGATGGAAATCTATGCTTGAGCCAAACATCAAACAAGCTATGTAGGTGACTTGTGCGATATCTTACAGAATCAAAACTTATGACAAAACTGGAATGAAAACGATGGTGCGATTCTATAAGAATCAAACTTGTTCCTGGTTTTGAAATTGACTGATTTAATTGATGAATTTTTGAAATGACTAACACTCTCGATGTGTATCAAAACCACTTTAGCAAGTGACACGTCGATTGATTTTCAAATCGAATTTTCTATTTCAATCGGTGAGATAGTAACTCACTGGTTCACTCTTATCGTGTTGTCCACTTTGAGACGTTCCGATAATGAGAACATGTTGAGTTTGATGAATCTAATACAAATGTGTTAGAAAGATTCTATACTTAAGCTGGAAATCCTGTCAAGGAGATTCTTCTTAAATTGAATCTACCTGATCACAAGTCGATCCTCACGGATTCGAAGGTTACTCCAACCAAACACGGGCGAATGACAAAGCCATATTCGTCCCCCCGCTTTATTGCTAACTGTTTTAATGCAGGATACTTAAAGATGGAGGTGAAGGTACCTAATTCCAGCTGACTCACAAGATTCATAACCACATGCTCATACCCGACCGACAATCACAAAGACATCATGAAAGCTCAAGTACATGTTTCAAGACTTCCGCTACTCTGATACCGTACGTCTTTCTTGAAGTGACGAAGTATTAAAGACAAAGAATTTCAAAGAAGTTTCCATCACTCTGATACCGAACGTCTTTCTTGAAGTGACGAAGTGTTAAAGTTAAAGAATTTCAAGAAAGATGAAACATTAAAGCTTTTCAAGTCAACAAAACAAGAAAGGTATGAGCATGTCGGTCCAGAAGTCACAAGTTCACAAGACTGAAAAACATACTAGATGGCGAAATGAGATTATGCTTGGTTGATGATCTTAAGGTGTTCAAGATCACTTTCTCATATACAAGTTAAAGTCAAAGGAATGTGCTCCTGCCTAAAAGTCAATATAACTACAGCATATTCACAAGAAAAAAAGTAAAGATTTGAAGTTTACGAGCTGAAGACTAAAGATGAAGCATAGTATGCTAGGATTAAAGTTTTGTAAATTGGAGTGACCTCCCTTAAGGGGAGATTATTAGAAACAAGAAAAGTCTCGATCACTTCCAATACTAAATAGTCTAAGCCCGTAAGTTAGTCAAAGTAATGCTACGTAAGCTAATATGGCCCAAGGCCCATGGAAAGCCTTCCAAGGCCCATGGTCGGTCAAACATGTGGTATAAATACCCTCTCCATGCCTTGGAGAGGGTGTTGGTTGGTTGTATTCTCACATTTCACTAATGCATTTTATGTTATTCACTTTCTCTCTCTAGAAAATACATCATTCCTTCCACTTTATCTCTCTAGTTCTTGGTTCATATATCAATGATTACAAGTATTCTACAAGCAAAGAAGATACGGTGTATCAGCGCCATCTCATCACAAGAATACGCGTAATGATCAATTTCTGATTCGGCGTATCACTCAATCACCTATACGCCGTATGCACCAACTGGCCATCAGTCAAAGATTAACAGTTAATATGATTAAAGGCAATTAATCTTGATTGATTTGATCTTATCTCGAACTCCAGGGAAATTACCCTAATACGCCATATGCCGTCAATTCTATACGGCGTATCAAGCAATTTTTAGACACTATAAATACGAGGCTCAAATACAAGTTTCAGTGTGCAAAAATTATATTCTCTATACCATACTCACTGAAGATGAATTTTCCAAGATTTTAGAAGCAGCCAAGGTCAAGCACCAACCACCACTCCATAGAAGACATCGTGTAATCTTTACTTTCTTAATCATTCGATTTTCAATTATTTAATCACGTTTGTAAACTTACAACGATTGTGGGCTAATACCCTCGGGTATGAGCCATGTTAATGAAGCTTTCAATGTTTGGTTTGTTTTAATCCGTCTTGCTTAGTTTATCATTGATGAAGAAGTATAAGGTCCCTAAGATCATAATAGAAGCCAAGAATCAAGAGAAGGAAGGTCTTGAATCCATATCTAGGCGTACGAACCCAAAAACCCCATTTCGACCCATTTTAGCTCAAGTAAGCTTATAATCTTGTTCAATAAGCTCATAATCTATTTTAGAATGTTCATAAGACTCCTAAGATCCTATATGAACCCTTGTTAAAGCGTTTAATCCTCAAACCCATGCATTTTGGTTAAAACCCTAAAAACGACCCGTTTTGACTTTCTAGCTAACGAAACCTTTTTATAAACTTTTGTTACATTAGAACATCTTATTTTAGCTTATTCTAATAAGCCATGACCTGCAAAACTCTTTTGGATTTAAAAAATATCAAAGTTATGAATTTTGGACTTGATTTGTAAATGTTTTCATACATAGGGGTATAAATCATAACTTTCTGAAATATATAACTAGAGGGGATGAAATTGTCATTATTCCAAAGTTATAACTATAAGGACCTATCTTGCCAAGTTTCAAAGTTAAAGGTTTAATATTTATAAACTTATTATATAAAGGACTAAACTTGTAAAAGTTTATAAACCAAGGGTAAATATTGCCATTTTTGCAAACTTAAAAATATAAAATATAATATTTTTATATAAATTATAAAAATATATATTAATATTATAAAACCCAATTTTATTAAAACCCGACACATTTATCGTTATTAATCATCAATCGACGCATTATAAAATAATTACGTTATATATTTAACGTAATTTATCATCGACTAACTTTTAAAGAAACTTAAAATCTTATCGTATCACGTTACTAGGGAATTTCATATGAGGGGTTCCATTTAGGTATTTGTTTTGACGAGTTTGCTGGGTTTACGATTTAAAGTGCCCTGACTCCTCAAACGATGCTACATGGCCTCTGGATTATGATAGCCCAAACAGTGATACAATATTTCAATAAATTAATAAATCAAAGTAATACGTTAAACTTTATGAAGTTTTGAAACATAAACCATCACACTAAGACTTGACATAGTACCCTAAGTTGCGTGATGAGGCCGTTACTTTCACATGATATACTTTTGCCATCAATCAGATTTTCCCTATTAAGGTGAGTTCATAGCCTCATATTTTAAATCTTCTAATGTTCTCATAAACCCGTGAGGCAGATACATGCTATAAACCATGAATACGAGTGTTTTTCTAAATGTATGCTATCCTGATATAGTATTGCCTAAGTCCTTACTTTTGCCATTAAGACCCCACTATCATGAACCGTTAATTACTTTTTGGAGTGAGCATGAATGCTGTGAATAGATCTATTTGGGACTGAACTTCCTCGTTAGTGTACCTATACTTTCTGGTAACCAAACTCACTTCATTTGAATCACTATGCGGGTGTTTGGCAAAGGTACCCGTTGGGGTAACTTCTTGTAATTATTGATTATCTCAAGGTCTCGGTGACATGAGCTTAGGGAAATAATACTATTTTCTATAATAATTGTACTCATTGTAATTATTATACTTATGGGTGTATAATAACGTAACCCACTATTGAACTTGTATTCAAACTGTTTAACATAAACCTATGAATTTCACTCAACCTTTGTGTTGACTTTTTAGCATGTTTATCTTAAGTAACTGAGCATCTTATGGCACGAAGGTGGCTATGGGGAGGACGTGAAGATGGCTAAACTGTTATCATTCAAACTTTATGTTTCTAGATTTTGGGACCTCTGTTTGTAAAAACTCTGATGAAATAATGAATGATAACTTATCTTTTAAAAACGTCTCTTTTGAGTCATTTTCTATGATTATGACTGTTGTACTATGAAATAATACCCCAGATTAGCTTTCGCTGCTATATGTCAAAAATGGGGGTGTTATAGATTGGTATCAAGAGCCACGGTTATAGAGAACAAGGTTGAAACCTTAACTATAACTACTTTTCTTTTTTCCATCCAAGAAAGTCCTCCGTGCTACTACATCTCCCGAATAGTATGTAAGATACATAACTATTATACTATTATATAAATAACTTATGTTATTTACTGCTGGGTTGTTAACAGAGTGATGTCTTCTCCCAACCACCCTACTTCCAATATTGAGGATGCTTTTTCCTCTAACTTTTTGGACTATATCCCGGCTTCCCCAGACTATTCCCCAGCTTCACCAGGAAATACTTATTCTAGCTCTTCAAATAACTCATTTGGTTTAGTTCCAATAGCTTCACCAACTTTTTCACTTTTTCATGATGACCCCTATATAAAGTTCATGCATGCATATTATGCTAAAGAATCACCTAGTCCACCGCCAACTATTGTGCCTCCATCTCCAATGCTATCACCAATGTTTAATCCTCAAGAATTATTTCTTCCTAAGGAATTATTGCCACTTAAGAAATGAGGCCGTGACCGATCACCCTCCTCTACTTCTACCCTACCTCAAGCATTTGAGATAGGAGAAAGCTCCCGTAAGACAAGTCTGGAACGTCATAAGGAGCAACTTAAGGAAATTTTGAATCACCTAGATAAACTCTCTCTCGACCGTATTGAACACATAGAAGACAAAGTAGAAGGTCTCGAAAAAGGTAGGGTGATCATACAACAATATTTTGACAATCTGGAAGCTAAACTCTAGAAGGCTCATGCTCAAAATGCTAAACTCTAAAGAAAGCAATTGGGAAATAACAGCAAGATTTCTCTGGCTCACTTCAGGATTGCTAATCTAGAACAAATCATCAAAGATATCCAGGTTCGTCACCAAGCAGATAAGGAAAGTCTTCTGGATGCAATCTATAAACACAAGAACACCATGGGGGGGAGGGGGGGGGGGGGAAGACCTCAGACTACTAGATTAGAGACTAGTTATAGCTTAATTGATAAGGACCATAGCAAGGAATTGTGGTAATAAAAAACAACACTTAATCAATTTTTGACTATTATAGTAACAAAGGCAAGTTGTTCAATGATATACTACAATGAGAACCTGTTTTTATATTCATCCTGTGTATCCCCCTAAATTACAACCTGAACATCATCAATATGAATCCACAGTTACTTAATAAATCAAATGCTTGTTAGAATCCATATCAAATAAGTATCTATGATTTAATATCACTATTGTTAAAATTGCTTAAAGTAATAAGCATTGCATTTTAAGACTTGTGAGATCATTCTTATTACGTGTTACTTATGCGATTTGAATAGCCTCCCAAAAGTAAGACAATCAACATCAGAGGCACCAGCCATGACTCAAGCTGCCATCAGGAAACTAGTTGCTGGCAGTGTTATCGTAGCTTTAGAAGCACAAGCTGCAACAATGGCAAATGCTGACAATACCAATAGGAACACCGGAGAAAGAGAAGCTCCTGTAGCAAGAAAGTGTAGCTACAAAGAGTTCATGAGCTGCCAACCTATCAACTTCAAAGGTTCAGAAGGAGCTGTTGGACTTATCTGCTGGTTTGAGCGAACTGAATCAGTGTTTTCCCGTAGCAACTGTACCGAAGACTGCAAGGTAAAGTTTGCTACTGGTACTTTAACTGAAGAAGCTCTATCCTGGTGGAATTCTTTTGCCCAACCTATTAGGATAGAAGAAGCTTACAAGATTACCTGGGTTGAATTCAAGAAGCTTTTGATAAAGAAGTACTATCCCCGAACTGAGGTCCAGAAGATGGAAGACGAATTTTACCATCTGACTGTGAAGGGGAATGATCTCAAGGCATATGTGAGAAGATTCCAGTAATTGGCAACCTTGTGTCCCACTATGGTGCCAAATTCTAAGAAAATGATAGAAGTTTTCATCGGGGGATTGCCTCAAAATATTAAAGGGAATGTTACCGCCTCTAAACCTAAAATTCTAGAGGAAGCCATTAACATAGCCTAGAGGCTAATGGATCAGGTAACAAAGCACACTCCGGTGCAAGTATCAAGTGATCACAAACGAAAGTTTGACGACAGAAGAACTTTCAACAACAACTACCACAACAATAATAACAACAACTATCGTAACACCAACACCAACAACCGCTAGAATAATCACCAACCACAACAGAACAGAAGACAGGAAACCTTCAGGGCTTATGCTTCCACCCCAACTGAAAACAATGGGTATACTGGAAACCGTCCCTTGTGTAAGAAATGCACTTTGCATCACATAGGACCTTGCACAGTCAAGTGTAATACTTGCAATAAGGTGGGCTATCTGACCAAGAACTGTAGAAACAAAGGGCCAACCACTGGAAGTAATCTACTACCAGTAATAGTTACTTGTCATGCTTGTGAAGAGAAAGGGCATTATGAAAATCAGTGCCGAAAGACCAACAACAATGCCCAGGGAAGAGCCTACATGTTGAGGGATAGGAATGCTCACCAAGACACGAACGTAGTCACGGGTATGTTCCTTCTAAACCAACATCTAGCTAGAGTATTATTTGATTCTGGAGCCGATAAAAGCTTCGTATCCATATCTCTTGCCTCTATGCTAAATATTCTACCCATTACAATAGATACCTTTTACGATATCGAAATGGCTGACGGAAACCTAGTAAGCACAAACACCGTTATTCAGGGTTGCACCCTGACCTTGTTAAACCAACCTTTCAAAATTGATCTTATGTCGATCAAACTCGGTAGTTTCAACGTCGTCATTGGTATGGATTAGTTATCCAAGTATCATGCTAGAATTATCTGTGACGAGAAAATCGTCTACATCCCAATCAACGGTGAAACTTTGATCATCCGAGGTGACCAAAGTAAAACTCGACTAAATCTCATATCCTGTATAAAAACCGAAAGATATATATCCCGAGGTTGTCAAGTTTTCGTAATCCGAGTAATAGAGAAGAAGTCGGACGAGAATCGACTAGAAGATATACCGGTAGTCAGAGAATTTCTGGAAGTTTTTCCTGAAAATCTACCTAGCCTTCCTCCCGTTCGCCAAGTAGAATTCCAAATCGATCTAATTCCAGGAGCGACACTTGTAGCCCGAGCACCTTATAGATTAGCTCCTTTAGAAATGCAGGAACTATCTAACCAACTTCAGTGTGTGCAGACCGAGAGGTTTATATTTCTGATCAAGAGTACTTCGCCTTGGGGAGATCCCTGTCTTATTTGTAAAAAGAAAGGACAGATTATTTCAGATGTGTATCGATTATGGTAGTTGAATTTAGACTTACCATAAAGGAATCGTTACCATTACACCAGGGATTGATGATTATTTGAACAACTTCAAGGATCTCGTGTGTCCTACTCGAAGATTGGACTTAAAGATAGGCTATCATCAATGAGTGTCAGGGACGAAGATTTTCTAAGACTGCTTTTTAGATACACGATACCCGAAATTATGAATTTCAAGTAATGCCATTTGGTTTAACTAACGCGCTTGCTATATTCATGGATCTCATGAACCGTGTATGTAAACCGTACTTGGACAAATCTGTAATAGTGTTCATCGATGATATTCTCATCTACTCTCTTAACAAAGAAGAGCACGCAAATCATCTGTGACATAACCTAGTTAAGTATTACTCAAGAAAGAGAAGTTGTATGCCCTAATTCTCCAAGTTTTGTGATTTTGGATTCGTATCAATGCAAATTTCTTAGACATTAATTGATAGTCAAGGACTTCATGTTGACCCCGCCAAGATTGAAGCAGTTAAGAATTGGACATCTCCTATTACACCCACAGAAATACGTCAATTCATAGGACTTGCCGGTTATTATCGGAGATTTATTAAAGATTTCTCGAATATTGCAAAGTCTTTGACTGAATTAACCCAGAAAACAAGAAGTATATCTGGGGCGAAGACCAAGAGACAGCTTTTCAACTGCTTAAACAGAAGCTATGTGAAGCTCTAGTCTTAGCATAACCAGAAGGAAATGATAATTTTTTTGTTTACCGTGATGCATCCCATCAAGGTTTAGGAGCGGTGTTATTGGCAAAGAAGAAGTATTGCATATCTTCCTGACCAACTTATGCTAATGAAGAAATTACACACTCATGATCTCAAAAATAGGAGCAGTAGTGTTCGCTCTTAAATTTTAGAGACACTATCTGTATGGCACCAAATGTACTGTGTTCACTGATCATGAAAGTCTTCAGCATATCCTTGATCAGAAAGAGTTAAACATGAGACAACGCCATTGGCTAGAATTGCTTGCAGATTATGATTGTGAAATTAGCTACCATCCTGGAAAGGCAAATGTCATAGCAGATGCCTTAAGCCGGAAGGAACGAATCAAACCACTCCGAGTTAGATCATTAGTTATGACCATTCATACCAGCAATTTACCATCACAAATTCTCAAAGCTCAAACTGAAGCACTCAAGGAAGAAAACATCAAGGTTGAAAACTTATGAGGAATGAACAAAGCATTTGAAATACATCCTGATGGAACTCGTTGTATTAAAAACCGAAGCTGGTTACCACTTTTTGGTAATCTGAGGAAATTTAAATCATGCATGAGTCTCGTAATCAAAGTTTTCCCATTCACCAGGTTCTGACAAGATGTATCAGGATCTATAAGAAACTCTATTGGTGGCCTAACATTGAAGGCAATCTCACTGAAATATGTTGGCCAAAGTTTGCATTTTATTAGAGTTAAGTCAGCATGTCAGAAAAGCCATAATGGCTTATAGTATAACAAGAGATTCTATATGGAAGTAGGAAAAGAATAACAATGGATTTTCATAACAAAAACTACCCAAAACATCAAAACGATCATGACACAATTGGGTCATTGCTCGATCGCCTTACCAAATTCCGCACATTTCATCCCTACCCGAGAAAAGCACTTGGAAAACCTTTTCAAGACTGTCATAAAGGGAAAATAGTCTCCCGTCATGGTTAGTGCCATTATCATCATCTCGGATCGTTTGACTGTTCATTCGTGTCCAGATTCTTGGCAATCATTACAAAGTGCTTGGGTTAACTCAATTAGACATTGAGTATGCTTATCATCTTGAAATGATGGGCAAGTGACAGGGTCCATCAAACACTAAAGACATGCTTCGAGCCTCGTGTTATAGATTTTGGGAAAAGGATGGAAAAACACTTACCATTAGTAGAATTTTCTTACAATAACAGTTACCATGCCAGTATTAAGGCAGCACCATTTGAGGCACTTTATGGTCAAAAGTGCAGATCACCTGTTTGCTGGGCCGAAGTTGGAGATGTTCAACTTACAGGACCATAAATAATCCATGAAACCACTGAAAAGATAGTGCAAATTCGACAACGCTTACAAGCTGCAAGAGACTGACAGAGAAGTTATGCCAATATAAGGCGAAAGCCTTTAGAATTTCAAGTTGGAGATCGTGTGATGTTAAAAGTGTCACCTCGTAAAGGTGTCATCCGATTCGGAAAACGAGGAAAGCTTAATCCCCGGTACATTGGACCTTTCAAAAATCCTTGAACGGATGGCCGGTGGCATTATTAATCTTGAGCTTCTAAAGAGATCATGTAATGCTACACGTATCTTTTCCACTTTAATCTAAAAAATGCTTATCTGACGAATCCCTTTGTCATTCCAATGAAAGAACTTCGGCTTGATAACAAACTCAACTATGTGAAAGAACCAGTGGAGATCATGGATCGAGAAGTCAAGCAACTGAAACAAAGTAGTATTCCTATAGTCAAAGTAAGATGGAACTCCAAAAGAGGACCAAAATTTACATGGGAACGCGAAGATCAAATTCGTTCCAAGTATCCACATCTATTTTCAAACATCACTCTGGCATCCAACTAAATCTCCGGACGAGATTTCTTTTAAGGGAGGTAGACTATAACAACCTGTAATTTTCATCAACGTAATTATCCATCTATTAAATTAGATGCAATATAATATCCATCTATTATAAATATGCCACCTTTTTACAGGAAAATGTTTGCTTTATCTCATTATGCAACGTAACTTGCATCTCTAAAGTAAACAAGCTCACGCAAACTACTATTGCATTTATATCTATGTTTAGTATCATGTAAACATTGCCTAATATGTCAAAGTCTTAATTTATAATACATTTTTTGCCAAGTAAATTTATCCATTTAACGTACCATTTATAAACGTCATATTCAAAACAGACTTTATTCTTTAACATTTATTCAAACCATAATTATATGTATGTTATGATGTAAAATTAAATGTGCAAAGCCTTCAAGATTGTGTTACAAGTGTACAATGGCATAAATTTGAATTCTTTTTCCCGCTAAATCAAGTTACAACTTTCTAAAGCCTAAGTACAAGTCATATGCAAGAAAACTAAACTAGTCATTTTACCTCCTAAATCACTTTATTTTCTTACTACACTTTAGCAAGGTACAAACACTTAATGCTATGACTTCTAACCCTAAACCTAAACCCTAATTCATTCTTAAACCTAATTCTAAAAACCATAATCCTAAACAAAACCCCTAAAAACCTATCTCTCTCTTTTCCTCTCCTCCCGTTGTTGTTGTTGAGTGAGATAGGTTTTTAGGGTTTTGTTTAGGATTTATGGTTTTAGATTAGGGTTTTAGAATGAATTAGGGTTTAGGTTTAGGGTTTAGAAGTCATGCATTAAGTGTTTGTACCTTGTGCTAAAGTGGTAGTAAGAAAATAAAGTGATTTAGGAGGTAAAATGACCTAGTTTAGTTTTCTGGATTATTGATTTGTACATTAGGCTTAGAATGTTGTAACTTGATTTAGGGCGGGAATAAAGATATTCAAATGTTATGCATTGTACACTTGTACACATGCTTGAAGGCTTGCACATTTATTTTACATGTATACATTACATATAATTAGGGTTTTGATATAAATGTTAATGAATAAAGTCTGTTTTGATATGACGTTATAAATGGTACGTTAAATGGATACTCTCGCGCGCTCTCGCGCGCAAAAATGATATTAGATAGACTTGACATATAGGATGTTTACATGATATAAAATAGATAGAGATTGGATGGTAGGTTGCCGTGAGCTTGTTTACTTTAGAGATGGCAAGTCGTTGATAATGAGATAAAGCAAACATTTTCCTGTAAAAAGGTGGCATATTTATAATAGATGGATAATATAGTGCATCTAATTTAATAGATGAATAATTATATTGATGAAAATTGCGGGTTGTTATAGTCTCCCTCCCTTAAAAGAAATCTCGTCCCGAGATTTAGTTGAATGTCAGAGTTATGTTTGAAAACAGATGTGGATACTTGGAACGAATTTGATCTTCGCGTTCCCATGTAAATTCAGGTCCTCTTTTAGAGTTCCATCTTACTTTGACTATAGGAATACGACTTTGTTTTAGTTGCTTGACTTCTCGATCCATAATTTCTACTGGTTCTTCTACAAAATTGAGTTTGTCATCATCGAGTGGAAGCTCTTTCATTGGAATGATGAGAGATTCGTCAGATAAGCATTTCTTTAGATTAGAAATGTGGAAAGTATTGTGGACATTTATGAGTTATTCAGGAAGCTCAAGTTTATATGCCACTGGACCAATCCGTTCAAGGATTTTGAATGGTCTAATGTATCGGGGATTAAGCTTTCTTTGTTTTCCGAATCGGATGACACCTTTACGAGGTGACACTTTTAACATGACATGATCTCCAATTTGAAATTCTAAAGGCTTTCGCCTTATATTGGCATAACTTCTCTACCGGTCTCTTACAGCTTGCAAGTGTTGTCGAATTTGCACTATCTTTTTAGTGGTTTCATGAACTATTTCTGGTCCCGTAAGTTGAACATCTCCAACTTCGGCCCAACAAACAGGTGATCTGCACTTTCGACCATAAAGTGCCTCGAATGGTGCTGCCTTAATACTGGCATGGTAACTGTTATTGTAGGAAAATTCTACCAATGGTAAGTGTCTTTCCCATCCTTTTCCAAAATCTATAATACAAGCTTGAAGCTTATCTTCGAGTGTTTGGATGGTTCTTTCACTTTGCCCATCGATTTTAGGATGATATGCCGTACTCATGTCTAATTGTGTACCTAAGGCACTCTGCATTGATTGCCAGAATCTGGATGTGAAACGACTGTCACGATCCGAGATGATGGATATTGGCACTCTATGTCGTGAGACCATTTCCTTGATGTAAAATTTTGTGAGGGTTTCCATACTATCGGTTTCTTTGATGGGGATGAAATGTGCGGATTTTGTAAGACGATTGACAATGACCCAGATTGCGTCATGTCCATTTGAGGTTTTGGGTAGTTTTGTGACAAAATCCATTGTTATTCTCTCCCATTTCCATATAGGAATCTAGGGTTGTATCAGTAAGCCGGATGGCTTCTAACATTCAGCTTTAACTCTAGAGCATGTCAAACACTTGCCAACATACTCGGCGATGATTGCCTTCATGTTAGGCCACCAATAGAGTTTCTTCAGATCCTGATACATCTTGTCAGAACCCGGGTGAATGGAATACTTTGATTTATGAGATTCATGCATGATTAAGTCCCTCAGATTACCAAAGAGTGGTAACCAGCTTCGGTTCTTAATACAATGAGTTCCATCAGGGCGTATTTCAAATGCTTTGTCCATTCCTCGTAGGTTCTCAGCCTTGATATTTTCTTCCTTGATTACCTCGGTTTGGGTTCGAGGATTTGTGATGGTAAATTTGGGTAAATTGTCATGACTAATGATCTAACTCAGAGTGGTTTGATTCGTTCATTTCGGCTTAAGGCATCTGCTACAACATTTTCCTTTCCGAGATGGTAGCGAATTTCACAATCGTAATCTGCAAGTAATTCTAACCAACGGCGTTGTCTCATGTTTAATTCTTTTTGATTAAGAATATGTTGAAGACTTTTGTGATCGGTGAAAACCGTACACTTTGTGCTGTAGAGATAGTGTCTCCAGATTTTAAGAGTGAACACAACTGCTCCTAATTCAAGATCATGAGTGGTATAGTTTTCTTCATTAGGCTTGAGTTATCGAGATGCATATGCAATGACCTTTTCCCTTTGCATTAATACAGCTCCCAATCCTTGACGAGATGCATCACAGTAAACAACAAAATCATCATTTCTTTCTGGTAATGTTAAGATTGGAGCTTCACAAAGTTTCTGCTTCAACAGTTGAAAAGTTGTTTCTTGCTTTTCTCCCCAGATATACTTCTTGTTTTTCTAGGTTAGTTCAGTCAAAGACTTTGCAATTTTTGAGAAATCTTTGATGAATCTTCGATAGTAGCCGGCAAGTCCTAAGAATTGACGTACTTCTGTAGGTGTAGTAGGAGATGCCCAATTCTTAACTGCTTCAATCTTGGCGGGGTCAACATGAAGTCCTTGATTATTAATTAAGTGTCCAAGAAATTGCACGATACGAATCCAGAAATCACACTTGGAGAACTTGGCATATAATTTCTCCTTCTTGAGTAATTCTAGGATTATTCTTAGATGATTTGCGTGCTCTTCTTTGTTACGAGAGTAGATAAGAATATCATCGATGAACACTATTACAAATTTGTCCAAGTATGGTTTACACACACGCTTCATGAGATCCATGAACACGGAAGGTGCGTTAGTTAAACCAAATGGCATCACTTGAAATTCATAGTGTCCATACCTTGTTTTAAAAGTAGTCTTAGGAATATCTTCATCCCTGACTCTCAGTTGATGATAGCCTGATCTTAAGTCAATCTTCTAGTAGACACTCGGACCTTGAAGTTGGTCAAATAAGTCATCAATCCTGGGTAATGGGTAACAATTCTTGACGGTAAGTTTATTCAACTCCCGGTAATTGATACACATTCTGAAAGATCCGTCTTTCTTTTTGACAAATAAGACAGGAGCTCCCCAAGGTGAAGTACTTGGTCGAATAAAACCTCGGTCAGCTAATTCTTAAAGTTGATTAGATAGTTCCTGCATTTCTGAAGGAGCTAATCAGTAAGGTGCATGGGCCACTGGTGCCACTCCTGGAATTAAGTCGATTTGAAATTCTACTTGATGAACTGAGGGTAGGCCAGGTAGATCTTCAGGAAAAACTTCCGGAAATTCTCTGACTACTGGTATGTCTTCCAGTCGTTTATTGTCTGACTTTCTTTCCATTACTTGGGTTATGAAAACTTGGCATCCCCTGGATATATACCTTTCGGTTTTTATACAGGATATGAGGTTTAGTCTAGTTTTACTTCGATCACCTCGGATGATTAAAGTTTCATTGTTGATTGGGATGTGGACGAATTTGTTGTCACAAATAATTTTAGCATGATACTTGGATAACCAATCCATACCAATGACGACGTCGAAACTACCGAGTTTGATCGGCATAAGATCAATTTCAAAAGGTTGGTTTAACAAAGTCAAAGTGCAACCTTGAATAACGGTGTTTGTGCTTACTAGGTTTCCGTCAGCCATTTCGATATTGTAGAAGGTATCTATTGTGATGGGTGGAATATTTAGCAGAGAGGCAAGAGATATGGATTCAAAACTTTTATCGGCTCCAGAATCAAATAATACTCTAGCTAGATGTTGGTTTAGAAGGAACATACCCGTGACTACGTTCAGGTTTTGGTGAGCATTCCTATCCCTTAGCATGTAGGCTCTTCCCTGGGCATTTATGTTGGTCTTTCGGCACTGATTTGTATAATGCCCTTTCTCTCTACAGGCATGATAAATAACTGTCACTGGTAGCTGATTACTTCCAGTGGCTGGCCTCTTGTTTTGGCAGTTCTTGGTCAAATGGCCCACCTTGTTGCAATTATTACACTTGACAGTGCAAGGTCCTGTGTGATGCAGAGAACATCTTCTACATAGTGGGAGGTTTCTGGCATACCTATTATTTTCAACTGGAGTGGCAGCATAAGCTCTAATAGCTTCTTGCCGTCTGTTCTGTTATGGTTGGTGATTATTGTAACGATTGTTGGTGTTGGTGTTACGGTAGTTTTTGTTGTTGAAAGTTCTTTTGGCGTCAAACTTTTGTTTATGATCACTTAACACTTGTACCGAATTGTGCTTTGTTACCTGATCCATTAGCCTCTAGGCTATGTTAATGGCTTCCTCTAAAGCTTGAGGTTTAGAGGCGGTAACATTCCCTTCAATACTCTGAGGTAATCCCCCGATGAAAACTTCCATCATTTTCTCAGAATCTAGCATCATAGAGGGACATAAGGTTGCCAATTCCTGGAATCTTCTCACATATGTCCTGAGATCATTCTCCTTCACCATCAGATGGTAAAATTCGTCTTCCATCTTCTGGATCTCAGTTCGGGAACAGTACTTCTTTATCAAAAGCTTCTTGAATTTAACCCAGGAAATCTTGTAGGCTTCTTCTATCCCAATGGGTTAGGCAAAAGAATTCCACTAAGATAGAGCTTCTTCAGTTAAAGTACCAGTAGCAAACTTCACCTTGCAGTCTTCAGTACAGTTGCTACAGGAAAATACTGATTCGGTTCGCTCAAACCAGCAGATGAGACAAATAGCTCCTTCCGAGCCTTTTAAGTTGGAAGGTTGGCAACTCATGAACTCTTTGTAGCTACATTGTCTTGCTACGGGAGCTTCTCTTGGTCCGTTGTTTCCATTGGTATTGTCAGTATTTGCCATGTTAGTAGCTTGTGCTTCCAGAGCTATGGCAACACTATCAGCAACTAGTTGTCTGGTGGCAGCTTGAGTCATGGCTGGTGCTGCAGATGTTGATGTCCTTTTGGGAGGCATTCTATCAACATAAGACAATACATAATAAGAATGATATCACAAGTCTTAAAATGCTTAAAATGTAATGCTCATTTTTAAACTTTAAGCACTTTTAGCAATAGTGATATTGAAATCATAGATACTGATATGAATAAGCATCAAACTTATTAGTTCATTATCTAGACGTCACGGTGTGATTCATAATGATGAAGATGGAGATATGAGAAATCGTAATATAGGATATAGGATGAATAAAACAACAGGGTATAACGGGATTGCCATTGTATTATAAATAACTTGTCTTTGTATTGTACATAGTTAAAATTTAGACAAGTGTTGTTATTTATACCACACATCCCGTGGCTAGGTTAAAAGCTAATACTAGTATCTAAGCTAGTAGTTGGGTGGTCATTTCATACGGTTCTTGATTTCGATGATGGAGTCTTAGAGATTTTCCATATCTGCTTGGTGGCGGTTTTGAATGTCGTTGATAATGTCTCCTAGTTCAGTAATCCTGAAGCGGGCGAGAGAAATCTTATGGTTACTTCCCATTTGTTTCCTCTGGAGTTTGGTAATTTGGGCACGTGCTTGTTGGAGTTCAACTTCCAAAATATCGAAATCTTGTATTATTCGATCCTTTCCGAGACCTTCGACTTTATCTTCTATATGATCAATACGGTTGAGAGAGAGTTCATCTAGGTGGTTTAGAATTTCCTCAATTTGCTCCTCGTAACGTTCCACACCTGTATTACGAGAGCTTTCTCCCATCTCAAAGTCTCGAGGTAGGGCAGAAGTAGAGGAGGATGATCGGTTATGTTTCTTAGGTGACAATAATCCCTCAGGAAGAAAGAATTCTCGAGGATTAACCATTGGAGATGAAGGCTCAATAGTTGGAGGTGGGATAGGTGATTCTTTAGCATAAAATGCTTGCATTGCTTTCATGTAGGGGTCATCATGAAAGAGCGAAAGAGTTGGTGAAGCTATTGGAACTACACCAAATGAGTTAGAAGAACTAGAATAAGTTTTTCCCGGTGAAGCTGGGACATAGTCCGGAGAAACCAAGATATAGTCTGGAAAGTTGGAGGAAAAAGCATCCTCAATACCAGAAGTAGGGTGGTTGGGAGAAGACATCACTTTGTTAATAACCAAGCGGTAAATAACATAAGTTATGATAGTATAATAGTTATGTATACTTACATACTATATGGAAATGTAGTGGCATCTTTACTATTCAGAAAATGTAGTGGCATGGAGGACCTTCATGGCTAGAAAAAGAAAAGTAGTTATAGTTAAGGTTTCGACTTTGTTCTCTATAACCGTTGGCTCTTGATACCAATCTATAACACCCCTATTTTTCAAATATAGCAGCAGAAGCTAATCTGGGGTATTATTTCATAGTACAATAGTCATGATCATAGAAAACGACTCATAAAGAGACATTTTGGAAAATGTTGTTATCATTCATTTATTTATCAGAGTTTTTATAAACGGAGGTCCCAAAATCTATAGGAAAACATAAAGTTTGAATGATAACAGTTTAGCCATATTTAAGTCCTTTCTACTCCGTGCCATAAGTTGCTTAATTACCTGGGATAAACATGCTTGAAAAGTCAACACAATGGTTGAGTGAAATTCATAGGTTTATAATAAACAGTTTGAATACAAGTTCAGTAGTGGGTTACGTTGTTATACACCCATAGTTTGTAATAATTGCAACACATACAATTATCATGAAAAACAGTATTATTGCCCTAAGCTCATGACAGCGAAGCCTTAAGTTGATCAATAACCACAAATAATTGCCCCAACGGGTGTCTTTGCCAAACACCCGCAAAGTTATTCAAATGATGTGCTATTGGTTACTAAAAGTATAGGTACACCAACGGGGAGTCCAGTCCCAAATAGATCTATTCACATTATTCGCGCTTACCCCAACGAGTAATTAACGGTTCATGATAATGGGGACCTAATGGCAAAAGCAGGGACTTAGGCAATAATGTATCAGGATAGCATACAGTTGAAAAATACTTGCATTCATGGTTTATAGCATGTATCCCCCTCGCGGGTTTATGAAACATTTAAAAGATTGAATGCGAGGCTATGAACTCACCTTAACAGTACAGGGAAATCTGATTGATGGCAAAAGTATATGAAATAAAAGTAACGGCTTCGTCACGCAACCTGGGTAATATGTCAAGTCTTAGTTTGATTGATTATATTTCAAAACTTTATAAAGTTTAACATATATCTTTGATTGATTTTATTATGGAATTATTGCATCACTGTTCGGGCTATCATAATTCAGAGGCCACGCAGTATCGTTTGAGGAGCCAGGGCACTTTAAATCGTAAACCCAGCAAACTCGTCAAGACGAATACCCAAATGGAACCCCTCACATGAAACTCCCTAGTATCGTGATACGATAAGATTATAAGTTTCTTCAAAAGCTAGACGATGATAAGTTACGTTAAATATATAACGTAATTGATTGAAAATGCGTCGATCGTTGATTAATAACGACAAATGTGTCGGGTTTTAACATAATCGAGTCTTATAATATTGATATATATTTTTATAATTTGTATAAAAATATTATATTTTATATTTTTAAGAATACAAAAATGACAGTATATACCCTTGGTTTATAAACTTTTACAAGTTTAGTCCCTTAAGTATATATAATTTAAACCTTTAACTTTAGAATTTGGCAAAATAACCCCTTATAGTTATATCTTTAGAATAATGACATTTTTAATCCTTGTAGTTAATAATTTTCCAAAAGTTACAATATACACCCCTTGCATGTAAATATTTTACAAAACTAGTCCAAAATTTATAATAATGATATTTTTCAATATAAAAAGTATTTTGCAGGTTATAGCTTATTAAGATAAGCTAATATAAGATGTTTTAACGTAATGAAAGTTTAAAATAACGATTTGTTAAGCTAGAAATTAAAACGGGTCGAATTAGGGTTTTAAAATGAAAACGCGTGGTTTTTAAGCTTCAAGCTTTTAAGACTTAATAAAATACTTATAGAAATGATAATTAAGCTTATAGGGTTAGCTTATAACAACAACTTATGAGATTAGCTTGTAGATTAAAAGAAAACACGAAATTAGGGTTTCATGAATTCGGTTTGGATCAAAAGTGAATAACGAGTAGGTTTTAAGCTAAAAGCTTTTAATAAGGGTTTAATTATGATCATATAAACATTATAAAAGTATTAAAACAGATAATTAGCTTATAGAACCTGAATTCGAGCTTAATGATTCGAAAATGGGTCGAAATGGGGACGTTTGCTTCGTACGCCTAGAATAAGAGTGTCGGGGCTTCAAGACTTGAAATCTTAGCTTTAATTCTATTCTTAGGACTTCTATTGTTGCTCTTGATCAGACCTTGGACGCCATTGTTGAAAGATATAAAGATTTGAAGGTGTGAGTTTGAATGAAGGGGTGCGTCCCCTTTTATAGGTGCGAATGGAACTTGGAGCCCAAGTTGGGTTTTGATTAGTGTGCTAGTGATTCATGGAAGCTATAAGGGTGACAAAGAAGGGCTAGGGAATGAGTTAGCAAGGCTAGAAGCTAGCATGAAGATGTGGGAGTCTCTTGTGGAGCCGCGACATACATAGGAGCAACAAGGAGGATGTGGCCAACTTGGAGGCCAAGGATTGGATTTGTGGTGCCTGTAAGCAGCTTGGAGGTGAAGTAGCTTAGTCATGGAGGTGTGTGGTTGTTTGGTTGTTTTTCAAATGGGTCAAAAAGGAGGGAAAATGGGTGCCGGGTAGGTTTAGGGCTCGAATAGGGTTTTTAGGGTTTTTCTTTGAGCTAGGGTTAAAGTTTAAGGTAGATTAAGGCTTAGGATTAGTGTTAGGATTATAGTTTAGTGTTGAGGATTAGTGGGTTTAGTTTAAAATGGGTAAAAAGAAAAGAACTAGCTCACAGGTTTGGTTTATGGTTCGGATTAGGTTTTTAAGCTTAAAAACGTGTAAAAGTGATTGAAATGGAGGGAAATGTTATTTAAAAGTTGAGCATTGCTTGCTTGTAACTTAATTTGATTAGTTCATACAAGACTTCTTAGGAAAACGGAGGTAAAACGGTTATTTTGAATGTCGTGTATTAATGGCTTGTACATTATGCTTTAAAAGACTTGTACTTTATTTTAGAGGGAAAATGTATTCAAATAAGATGCTATGATACTTGTACATGTGCTTTAAAGGCTTGTACATTCATTTTATATGTATACATTACATATAATTAGGGTTTTGATAAAAACGTTAACGTTTAATGCTTGTTTTGAAATACGTTTTGAAAAGTATGTTAAATGGATAATGTATTTGGTAAAAATGATGTTAAGATATTGACTTGACATATTAGGAGGTTTATATGATGTAATCATGGATATAGATAGCATTGATTGAGGTTGCGTGAGCTCGTTTACTTTAGAGATGCAAGTTACGTTGCATAATGAGATAAAGCAAAAAAAAATCCCTATATAAAGGTGGTTTACATTGCATCTAATTTAATAGATGGATAATATAGTGCTTTTAATTTAATAGATGGATAATATAGTGCATCTAATTTAATAGATGGATAATTATATTGATGGAATTGCGGGTTGTTATAACAACTAACCTAAAGAGCAAGTGACAACAAAAATTAAGCAAAAACAAGGAGCAATAAGCTAAAATAAGCATTTTGAAACATTTTTACTCAAAACAGTTTTAAAACAGACAAAAGGGACTTTTTGAACTTATTTTTAAGCCAGCTAAAAGATCCTTATGGACTAGTGATTTGAAAAATCTTAAAGCTTATACTAGAGACTTCTAAAAACATCAATCAAAAATTAATTTGAAAATCAAACAAGCAATTAAGAATCTAATTGAAAAAGGTGTTGCAGACAATATATATATATTTTTAAGTTTTTATGAAAAGACAAAGGACAAATTTGCCAACTAAAAACAGATAACTAAAAAAGCTGATAAAACAGAATTAAGCCCTAACAGATCTGAATTGGCCTAAAAACTACTTGTATACTTAATTTGAAAAGCTAATTCATACTACTACTCACTCAAATTTGGAATTAAAAAAGGTCTTTTGACTGTTTTAATATGCTGATGCAAATGACACTATTATGACCAAAACTTATAACCAAAAAGTGCAGACTTAAAGACTTGTTTTTAACACCTATAAAAATGACTAAACAAGAGCAAAAGAACAACAAATGCAGCTTAGAACAATTTAATGCACAAGAGCTTATGAATCTGAGTTTAAGAACTCAGACTTCAAGCATTAGTAACACAAGCTTGCTAAAAGCTAAATTAACCTAACAAACACCTTAAAACCTGATCAAATAACCTAAATATGAGATTTAAAATGGGCTTAAAGAACCAAATGGTCTTTGACAGTACTAACTCAAGTTAGTACTGTCATAAACCAAACACCCCTTTAAGTAATCTAAACTCATATTAAGCTTATGAAATCTAGTTTCAAAGCTCAAAATTCAAATACCAGATGGTAGATAGCTTATCAAAGACCTATTTAACACATTTCATTAATCAAATAAGCTGGAATGAAAAGCAAATAGATTATGCATAAATTTTTTATTTTTCAGCTTTTTAATATCATAAACATAAAAACTAAGATTTTAAACTAATAATTAAACTAAATAAGCATCAAATAACACTAATAATCAATATTAAGGTACTTTAACTAATAATAAGCTGACAATAAGCCGAAATAAGCTAGAATGCAAAATCAAGCTTAAAAAGGTAAAATACGAACTTACAAAAACATTTGCACAAATAAGGCTTATTAAATGCTCGAGGAGCTACTCTACAGAGCTCCAACTTATCTAGGATAAGCTGGTGAGGTCATGGAAGCCCTTCCAAATTTGGCTTCCCTTCTAATTAAGCTGAGGTATAATTTAGGGAGAGAACTTTTGAAATGAAAGTCAAAGCTCAATTAAGCTTTTGAGGCTTAACTGAGTATATTCAAGCTTATTAGTGATTAGGAACTTTTTGAGAGCTTATTGTAGTATTAATGAGCTTAATTGAAACAGAAGAGCAATAAGTAAAAACATGATTTAAATGAAAACTGAAATTTTATTGATTATTCAAACTGAGTACAGGCTTTTAAGAAAGAAATTACATCAAATTTAAAACATTAAGCTAAAAACGATTACAATAAGCTAAATTACTAACTTAAGCTAATTTCTACCCTAGATTATTCCTACTCCTAGATGCCTTCTGTGTGTGAGAGGCTTACTTTATTTATAGAGTTGAGATGAACATTCTAGCCCTTCCAGACGCTCACCCGTCCTTTAATCACAACCCTTAATCCTTAACTGCCTCTAAATCTCATCATCATGACCGTTGGATTGCTTACACGTCTCTTTAACTAATCATTGAGCTAGGGATTGCCAGCGTGGCTTCCCTTATGTTAGACGTGTCAGTCTTGAGCTTCTAGAAGGATGGGATTAAGTGTACTTGGAAATTTTACCCTGCGAGAGTGAAGGTGAAAAATGGAGGGAAAGAGGGATGGTGATAAAGAGTGAATCTGACTATGTTTGACCCATTGACCCGTCTAATTTGGGGGTTTGACTTGGGCTTATTTATTCTTGGGCTCGGTTAAAGGGTTAAGGATTTGGTTAATTTTAGACTTAACGATTGTTAGTCCATTAGTATTAAAGGACTAACGGTGTAATTTGTCTTGAGACTTTTGGTGAAAATGATTTAACATTAAGGGTCCTTTTGGTAATTTCAAGGTTTTGTCTTCTTATGAGTTGACCAAAGTTGACTTTTGCTAACAAACATCCGGCTCTTGTGTACTCTTTCCGTCTCGTGTCCATTTTTGTTCGGTTTTTGGCACTTTTCTTTTGATTTTTGAAATATCCGTACCTACACATCACAAAAGACAAAATGCACAATATACAAGCATAATATGTTCACTTTTCATTTTTTTAGGGTCAGTTTTGGCATAAAACGGATATGTGATTTCTCACATATCAGTACTCATCCGATCCATCAAATCCAAACAAACATGTAGCATGATGTGTTCGTTGTAGGTTGATATTTAATGTATCAAGTTTTACAATTTATATTTTTCCGACTTAACCTAAAACAACACTTTTACGGGCAGTGTACCCGATCAGTTGCAGCTTCGTTGGTAAGTAGGGTGTCGATCACTAAGAGTGAGAACTTTAATCCTAGAATCTATCAGTATTTTAGTTATTTATCCTAATCCTAAATTAACCTATTCTACTCTAAACCTAACCTAAATCTATCCTAATGTAAAGAATGGGTTTTTTTAGCCTGAGAGACTAGCACAAGGTTTGGTTTAGTTTGAGAAACGGTAAAATAGAGTAACATACACAAGCAGACAATAAGGAGATGGAGGAGCGGTCAAGCCTAATGTAAGGAAAACGTATTAACCATATTCAATCCAACTCAAACGCAGGTTTGTTTATTAATCGTGCAATGATTGTTTTAACTTGTTGGTGTTTATATCATTCGCAAGGTTTAGGCGGGACTTCTTCCTAAATGTTATTTACTGATCCTGTCACAATCA
>BQNB010013713.1:30729-68014 GCA_026074375.1 Tanacetum coccineum
TATATATATATAGATTCTAGTTAAAGTAGTGTAGTATCTTATAATTGTTAAAATGAAAAGTGTTTTGGACCATTGGATCTATTATTTTGATTAAGATGACATAAATGTCATTAAATGAAAATAAAAAATAGAATTAATTATTTTTGTATAGCATTAAGGGTATTTTGGGTAATCCTATTTGATTAAATATATGTTACAAATACGTCTTTATTGCCTCCATAACTCTTATTGTAACTCCTCCTCATAAATTATCCTTTGACTAAATATTTATTACACTAACATCATTCATCCATCATTAATATCATCTAACACTAATCGATAGATCCAACGGTTTCCGGGTGTACGGGTTCGTGGTGTGCGAGTGTGTGGTGTACGAGTCGGTGGTGTACGATTCGGTGGTGTACGAGTCAGTGGTGTACGAGTTCGTGGTGTATGAGTTTGCGTCAATAAATAAATAGATATGAAGATGTATCAAGAAAAATACTACCATATAAACGTCATGTTAAATGAAAATTAAATAGTGTTTAGAATAATAAAGTTAAAAACGTTACACAAAATGGGGCATTAATCTTGCAATTAAATTTGGGTTTATTTACTAAATTGTCCTTTGACTAGATATTTATTACACTAACAACATTCATCCATCATTAATATCATCTAACATTAATCAATAGATCCAATGGTTTATATTACTTCTTATTTTAACAATTTTAAGAAGCTACACCACATTAACCCTCCTATATATATATATATATATATATATAGAGTTGGGGTAAAATAAAAAAATTGTTATAATAAAATAGGTAAGATAAAATCTCAGCCTGCCATGTGTCCCAAAATCACCCGCCCCAATTTTATACATTAAAGGGTATTTCTGTCTTTTTAACCCAAACCCTATATAAAGTTTTTTTTAGTTTCACCTCATTCTGTCTTTAACCGGTCTCGAATATCACTCCGCCATCTTCTCCACCACTCTCGAATAGTATTCCGCCGTTAACCACCACATCCCCACCTTATCCACCACCTTCCCCACCTTGTACACCACCTTCCCCACCGAAAACTACCATTGTTGATTGTGTAATCATCGTTAAAAGCTTAGATATAACGATTTGATCTATTAGCCCTAATTCTACATTGATATTAAAGATGTCTATTGAATCATCAACCAGAAACGAGTGTAGTTCATCATCTGTAATCATTGTAAGAATCTAATTAATTTTTTTTGTATATGATGTAGTAGATATAAGTATATTATGCAGTAGATATAAGTAGTTTTAATTCAATGATATGCTATTGTAAAGATTTGTTAATTTAATATTGCTCTTACTAGTTCCTTCGTTTAAATTCAGTAGCAGTAATATTATGGTGGGTGGTGGGAGTGGGAGTGGGGTGAGAGGGAGGGGTGGTGGCGTGTTCCGAGATTGTTAGGTTTTCTACGCTAGCGTGTGGAACGTGAGTATAGTCATTATCCAGTGTTTGGGTCTAATTGCCAAGTGGAAACTATTTTTGCTGCTTTTTTTAGGGAGAAACCTGATGTCAAGCTCAAGAGGGAGTGTCTTAGGACTAAAGATGATGACATTGTTACTCTGGATTAGGTTTCTGGTGATGCTAAGAGGTTGCCTGAAGATACGCCTATTCCGCTATTGCTTGTTAGTATACATTTTATTTCATTCTTTACCATTGTTTTCATTACTAGTTAAGGTGTCTAGCAAGGTGTTTGGATTAGCTAATGTTAGTAAATGACCAAAAAAGACATTTCTAAATAAGCTCATTGCGTGATTATTACTTCGATTCAGCTTCAGATGCATATGAGTATGTCTCAGCTCAGATTTGATGTGTTTTGATTTGTTAATCTGGCTTGACAATTGATGTTGCTGTTGGTTAATCTAAGCTAAAAAAACAAGTATAATAATTACAATATTTTACTAAACAATAATGCATCATATGATTTACTTTTATAATACTTCATGAAATGCCTTAGGACACTGAAGTTATAACATTTAGATCAGCATAAATAATGGCCATAAGTGAGTAGCAGCACTTTACTGAGATTCACTAGGAGCATACTATATTAGTTTAAAACTGATATGGGACTGGAATACCTACTTAAATCATCATGTCCTTTCAAATGCCAAATCTCAAAATAGAAAATTCGCCTAATAACTTGCAAATTAATTTAAGACCAGTGTGTGTATATTATATCCCGAGCACACTAGACTTATAACAGGAGTTTTAGAATTGATGTTGGTCATAATGGATTAATCTGTTCTTTTGATGTACACATTATGTATATTTTTTAGCATCTATAACACATATTTTCTTTATTGTAAAGTCGTGTCTGTTGTGAATTATTATTTAGTGTATGTTAGTTATCATTTAGTGTACAATTAAGTTCAGGTTTTTTATTGGTCATCATAATGTTATGAATAGATTTCATGAAGTAAGCTACTTATCATTATTTTTTTGCAAAATTTGTGTTGTAGTGAAGGACCCATGCAAGCTAACTACTTTCTTGGGTTACAAGGCTGGTATGACCCATATCGTCAGAGAGGTTGAGAAGCTCGGATGAAGTAAGTTGTCTTAAGTAGTCAAATATTTATAAATTTTTCGTTAACACATTGTGCTAAACGGTTTTTTTGATGACCCGTGTTTGTTTGGTTACTGCAGAGCTTCACAAGAAGGAAACATGTGAGGCTATTACCATCATCTCGACTCCTCCCATCGTGGTCTTTGGTGTTGTTGCTTATGTCAAAGACCTCACGTGGTCTTCGATCTTTGAACACCGATTGGGCTTAACATTTAAGCTAAGTTGTGAAGACAGATTCTACAAGAATTGGTGCAAGTGAATTGTCATCAGGGTTTTGGCTCACACTCAGGTACTGTCCTTTAAACAATATATCAAGTTAATTCAATGCAGGTTGCATTTTTTTACCTAGTACATCAGTGTATAAAACCTGGTGCATTATAGTATCTATACCTAGTGCATCACAATATATAAGAAAGTTAATTCAAGAGCTGAGCTCAATTGGATATCTTTTGTTTTATGTCTTGTATATGGGTTTTGGAAATCTTGGATTTTTTGTTACTTTAATCTTTGCAAAATCAATGTGCCTTATTTTGTTTTTAGTTTATTGTGATGCAGTAGAATATCCATAGTGATGCAGTAGAATATACATCGTGATGCAGTAGATTATATATTGTGATGTAGTATATTATAAATCACTATCTATGGATAATCAAAAAATGTTCATCAAGATCTAATAAAAAATTATCCATACAATAATATGATAGGAAAAAGGCTAGTTTTGAATATTGATTACACAATATGATGCACAAGCGTTTTATATTGCGATGCACCAGAGATAAACATTATGATGCACCATGGTTTTACACTGTGATGCACTAGTATCTTTAGTGAATCACATATAACAATTTAGTGCATTACAGTTTCATGTCTAGTGAATACAAGACATATAAGGATGTATGTAAATATTAGAGATGCTTTCAAGACGAGCATTTAAAATTCTGTACCAATTAGAAAATCTATAAAGCTAAACACCATTGGAAACTGTATTAACACAAGAATATGCCAAATTCCATTTTGGGTACATCAAACCACAATCTAAGAAACATTAGATACGAAGACATGATAGTTCTTGGAAAGGGAAGAGAGTTTGGACGAGAATAATGATATGACCATCTAGTTTGATCCCCATGAAAGAAGTCCAAAATAATAGAAGTATGATTGAGCAGTACTCAATGTTCCCACCCTCCCCAATAACATAACCAGATGACGCTTTCCATCAAATATTGAATGGTCTTGCGCGTAAATTGCCTCATGATAAGAGTATTTATTTGAGAAAAGGCGAGAAGGTCTTAAACTGGACTGCAGGACTAGTAGCTGATCTCAAGCCTTGGTAACTTGCAAAATTGTTTCTGAGATGTTAAAATGTTTGATATTGATTTTGTAAAACATATAGGCGTTTACTAGTGATCTGATTTTGGAGGATATTTTGTTGGATATTACACTGTAGTTGATCTTAAAGTGAATTGATGATTAATTGAAAGGTATGGGCTTTTGCACCCTTGTTCTTATCATGACATTATATATGTATCTATGTCTGTATATGTAATGGCATGTTGAAGATGTCTTGCGTATATATTTCGAAGTATATATCATTTTTACATCAATTTCTAAAGTTGTCTATCAAAATGATTTGTCGCCTTATGGTCTAAAAGCCGGCAATCCAAAAATCAAAATCAGAGGGAAAATAAGGCTAGCTTACCTTTTGCATTCACCCTCATCTGCAGCAACCACTATTGGAGACGATGGTTGCAGCAAGGTTGTTTTAGCACCAGTCTTAAACTTTGTATCCCAGCGTGCAATTGGATTATGAAGATTGCTACCAGCTGAAAATAGTGACACGATGATTAATACAGAGTTAGGTAAAGATACTAGAAGTTATATGAAACATGCATGTTAACTCAAACAAATGTTGGCACTTGGTGATATGCTGAAGAGCAACTTTATCCCTTTCGTTATTTTTAGCTGTAACTTCATCAGCGTCATCAGTTCCAGTAAGAAGTGGTTTTGAAAAATGACTGCAGCTCCAATTATAGATGGTTGATTGAGGAAAAGCAAGGCGCTCTGACGCTACTGGAACTCCTGGGAACTTAAAAGCGGGTCAGCTAAGCCTGAATCCATTAAGTTTGGTCTGAATTCAAGAGAGCAAACCCTGCACATTCCTCCTAATCCGTTTAAATAACTTGGTCTTGGAGGACTAACAGGACGAGTTCTGTTGAAGATTTAAAACTTTTTGTCACGACATGTTACCATTTATCTGTTATATATATACCTTTGTTAAGTTTTATGAAGTATTGTACCACCTAATGGGATCTAATAGCTGTGAAAACTGAATTGATTATTTGCAGGTGCTTTTGATGTATTGGTATGCTGTCGGAATACTACTATTGTGAGTGTATCTAGTTTGCTCATTCAAGCCTTAATCAATGTGTTTTATGTACTGGAGTATTAGGCTGCAGAGGCATGCTGCAAATCTTGTGAGTCCATTATGGCATTCTTACATGTTTTCATACTTTTTGATGCCTTCCACTGTTCCACTTACTGTCAAAGCTTCATATTGCTTCAATCAAGTTATGTCTGATAAAACAAGTATACTGATTGTATTGATTTTATAGTTCTAACAATAGGCATCTATGCATAGCATTATAACTTATGTTTTCAAATTCTGGGAACTTCATACATACAACCACAGAATCTGGACTCATGGCTGCATATTTTTCATCTGATTATAATGCACACATGATATAGTTTTTAATCGTGCTCACAAGAAGGATGCCAGTTTGTTGGCATAACCAAAATTCCATGAACTATGGGTAAAATGTTTCTCTTTGCTTGACCTTATATGGTCATTTTTAACCTTCATTTACCAGGTTCTGTGGTTCTATATGTCATGATTTTTTTCCAAAACAAATCTTATGCAAATGTGTCATCTCACAAATGTTCTCGTGTGATCAAGCGATCTATTGTCCTTGATAAAGTACCTTTCTCGAGGTTTTTAAATTTTAACATATATTAGTTCTTAACGTTTTATTCTTCTTCAAAAGGGATTTTCAGACCTTTTTTATTTTGCAAAGTGAATATTGAGACTTATTCAATATTCTTTACGTAATTCATTAGAAACCTTATGTGAAGATCCGTTTGGGAATGAGTAAAAACCACTAGATTCATACATGGTGTTGATATGTTTACTTAGCTTACTGAATAGTTGTACCAGGTCACTAAGGGTTGCAGGTTGGGGAGGTGGAGTATCATATGCCTTTTTGAGTCTTACAATATCTAAGGTTATGTGGTTTTATATTATTTCAGTGTTGCTGTCATGAGAAGAGCTTATATACCTAGAGCAGCATGCACTTCTTCTCAGAGACATAGCAAGTTACACGCTCCTTGCTTCTGGCCTGATCTATGTTGTTTCAGTAAGTATTTTTTTATATATTTTTGCTACTTAATTAATGAGCAAGTTTTTCTAAATAGGGTCCTGAAATTATTATTTATTTCTTTTTCTTAAACAATGGAATCTAGGATCGATAATCGCACACACAATAGTAACCATCATGAAACAAATAAACTGAACCAGTATTTATGCGATTTAGCAATTTGCCTGCATCTATGGCATCCTTGGGGCTGTATTCCATCCCATGAGCATAAAGGTTTTTTATTTGAGTTTGTAAACTACAACAATGAATTAATAGGTGTGATTAACTTTACAGGAGTGATGTAGTAGATATTAAAGTATGATGCATTGGATTTAAGACTATGATGCAATGGTACAAATGAAGTTCTAGATCTGTGATGTTTTTTTCAAGGATAAAGCCAATAGCCGAAGTATATGCTGAAGAATTTTCCAAGAGGACATGTGGTTTATGTGGAGAGAATGGAAGCCACGACTCTAGGACGTGTGGTGTATATGGAGAGAACGGAAGCCATGGCTCCAGGACCACTGTAAACATACATTGCCAATGTGGTTATTGTCATTAGTAGTTTGGTTATTGGTCATTTTGTGATCTTCATTGTGGTTATGTGGTTATTGTCATTAGTAGTTTGGTTATTGGTCATTTTGTATTGGAATGGGTCTGTCAATGTCCTCTTTTATTTCTAGACAAGTTTGGCATTTTTAGGGTTTTGTCCTAATTAGTACATTTCTTGGTCTTTTTTTGTAAATAACTCTCATTTTAAATAGATTTATTATCTAGTTTTTGTACTAAATACCGCATCACATTGTAAGTTTTAATGCATCACAATATAAATTTTACTGCACTAAATTGTATATTTTAATGCTTCACAGTGTAAATCTTACTGCATTAAATTGTATATTTTACTAGCATCACATTGTAAATTTTACTGCATTACATTGTTTATTTTACAGCATCAAATTATAAATTTTAATGCATTAAATTGTATATTAAACTGCATCACAGTGTAAAATTTACTGCATTAAATTATATTTTACTGCATCTCAGTGTAATTTTTACTGCATTAAATTGTATATTTTACTGCATCACATTGTAAATTTTACTACATTAAATTGTATATTTGACTACATCACGTTGTATATTTTACTGCATCACAGTGCAAATTTTAATGCATTAAATTGTACATTTTATTGCATCACAATGTAATGCATTAACAAAATACATCGTGATGCAGTAACTTTTATAACTGATATGTACTAACTTTTTTTAAATGTAATGCACTAACAAAATAAAATTTTAACTGAGATGTACTAATTTTAGTTGATTCGGATACAAACTATTTTTTGAATGAGATGTACAAACTTTTTTTAACTGTAATGCATTAACAAAATACACTGTGATGCAGTAACTTTTCTTAACTAAGATGTACTAACTTTTTTAACTATAATGCACTAACAAAATACACTGTGATGCAGTAACTTTTTAACTGAGATGTACTAACTTTTTTAACTGTAATGCACTAACAAAATACATTGTAATGCAGTAACTTTTTAACTGAGATGTACTAACTTTTTTAACTGCAATGCACTAACAAAATACATTAAAATGTCAACCCGGCCCTACTGACACCCCTAACTATAATGCACTAAAATGTTAACTGTGATCCACTAAAAAGACTAGTGCATCACAATGTATACAAGTAGTGCATCATAATATATATTTCTATTGAATCAAAATTTAGAACTTGGTGCATCACAGTGTATATATTCACTTATATACAAAAAAGTCTTGAATTGTAACAATTGAATCAAAAATATTAACTGTGTGATGCCTTAAATTTTGATGTACTAAACATTAATATTGTGATGCACTAAACATTAATATTGTGAAGCACTGAGAATGACACTGTGATGTACTGGATCTTGAAATGTGATGCAGTAAAGTTATAACTACGATACACTAGATATATAAACTATGATGCCCTAAACATATTAACACAAAAGATATTGTATGATATTTTATAAAACTAAGATACTCTTTCATTGATGATCTTTATGATATACCTTTTTTTACAAATGACCAATGTTGAATATGTTTATGTACAAAGTGAGTCAACACCTAAAATATTGGTAAATAACGAAAAATACATAGAAAAGAATATTAATAGTAAGCTCATTTGCAGATCTTGGTGCTTGGGTTTCTTGGATGCTAGCAATGTATGTTTACAGGTCTCGGAGTCATGACTTCCCTTCTCTCCACATACATCATACGTCATTCTCTTGGAAAATTCTTCGGCATATACTTCGGCTCTTGGCTTTATCTTTGAAAAAAACATCACAGATCTAGGACTTCATTATGTACTGAATCTGGTGCATCGATGATTCTAGAAAATCAGTTTTTGAAGGTTTGTCGTTCTTTAACCATCATTTGTGAACAAAGAATCCGTGACCTTTGAAGCTACTGCATCACATTGGTATTTCATTTAAGCTTCATCTTCAAACCCGTAGGTATCCGAATAATCAGCATTGTAAACAACCACGGTTACTTGATTAACATTTGGTTTTGCTTCTGCATTTGGACCAACCCGATCAACCGCCCATGTAGCTACCAGTAAGGATAACCATAGTTTAGAAGCAAGAGATATACCTTTTCAGTAGAGGAGCTATCCAGCCAAAAGGTGTTTCCAGCCTTGTCATCTCCAAACAATTTGATGAAGATATTTTTTGCCACGCCAACTTGGCAAGATAAATTTTCAATTTTCCTCCATTGTAACCTCAAAAACTTGACACCATTGGTTAGACTTGAAGAGTTGAACATTACCTACACATGATAACGAACATTGATGGTAGAGAATCGTCAATCGTATAGAGATCTGAAGACAGCGTATAAACACAATCAGTATGCACATTTGCAAAGGTGAATCAAACAAAATTTATGCTACCTGTTGAGTATTGGTCCACTTGGAGTCTGGTCAAAAAAGGCAACAGGTGCATCGACAAGCTTTTTCAACAGGTTAGGTGCAAAGGATGCGTGTTTTCTGATTCATAAGAGGACTAAGGATTGCATTTGATATAATCCAAGAAGCGACTTGTGCATCAACGGCACCAAGGACATCATCCAACAAGACTAAGTCAGCCGCCTGGTAGATATGACTGCCTGTGAGAAATTATAACAAAAAGAGAACAAATTTTCAATTAACTGAATCTTTTGTATTTTAAAGATGTTAATCGAAAAGATTGTATCATATAACTCACATCAATCAACCCATTTATGACCCATGGGAATGAGTTAACGGATAAATCAGATTGTTAAATAGTGCAAGACAAGTAAAAACCTGCAAAACTATAGGGTTAAAATTCAAGGAAATGCAGTAACAATAAATAAACAAATACTCCACTATTTATCAAAAAGTTTTTAGTACCGTTGCTGCATAAAGTTCATTTCCCATCATTACATAAAGTCCAAATGTGAACAAAGAAAAAAGCGTTGGCGTTGTTGCCCAAAAGAATACACACCACGCATCCTCATTAAGCACATATAACAACTGCATCAAGCATACAAACACGCACATGCACTTTCGACACCTAAAACACACTTTGTCTAACCTAATCTAAGCGTATATGCAACTAATATGTACCTATTGCATCATTTGTTTACACCAACTGCATTAAGCATTCAAACACACACACAAACATTTTTAAACACCTAAAACACACTTCGCCTAACCTTTTCTAACCTCATATGTAACTAACATGTATCCACTGCATCACTTATTTACACCAACTGCATTAAGCACATAGAATATGCTTCTGTTACTAATCGAACCGTATATGCCATAAATAAGAACCCACTGCATCAATTTTTATAAGCCAGCTGCATTATACATACAAATACACATACCAACACTTTTTGACATGTAAAACACCCCACGTGTAACCTAATCAAACCTTATATGCGACAAATAATAATCTACTAGCAGCGAGCTGCATTATACATTCAGATGTACATAATTTCAACATGTAAAACACCATACATGTAAGCTAATAAAACCATATATGCCACAGATAAGAACCTACTGCATCAGTTCTTTCGGCCAGTTGCATTATACATTCAAATACAAAAAAAACATATTTCGACATGTAAAACACCCTACGCGTCACCTAATTAAACCTAATATGCTACAAATAAGAACCTACTGCATTAATGTTTTAAGTCAACTGCATTATACATACAAATACTTTTACCTACACTTTTCAACATGTAAAATACCCTGCATGTAATAACCTACTGCATCAACATTTTAAGCCAAATGCATTATACCTACAAATATACATACCTAACATTTTTTGACATGTAAAACACCCTATGTGTAACCTAGCTGAACCTTATATGTCCCAAACATGAACCTACTGCATCAAGTTTTAAGCCAACTGCATTATACATACTACACAAACAAACACTTTTTGACATAGAAAACTAGACTCTGAAACTCCTAATGGAACTTATACGCCACAAATGAACAGCTACTGCATCAGTATTATAAAATCAACTGCATCAAACATACAAACACTTTTTAAAAGACAAAAAAACAATGCATAACTTGATGAAAACTTAAACCCCAAAATTATACCCTTGTTGCATTAGTGTTGTAAAATCCATTGCATCATGTAAAAACAATAAAATGATCTGATAACAAAATTAAGGTTTATTGTTACCTTACAGGTTCGAATTCGAGTATTTTTTTTCCATGTAATAATTTACAAAATTAGAACTTCATTTATGAGAGAAAGTTATGTGTTCGGAAGGTATGACTTGTAAGATACTGATCTGGAATTACGTATTAATGCAGTAACGATTTAAAGGATTAGATATTTATGTTTTGAGAGATAATGGTGAAATTAGTGTGTGTAATTTTGGGGGAAATAGGATATGTGTGTGTTCTGTGTAAATGATGTGGTAGGTTGTAAAGCAACATCGTTTGATGGGATGAGGGTATTGGAAATTTTAGATTGCAATATTATAGATCTGCCCTTCAAATTCGAAGTGCATCATACATACAACCAAGCATACACACACATTTACACATAGAAAACAGCCTACGCTTACCAATTTCATCCTTATACGCGAAAACTGAAAACCTACTGCATCGCATCTCAGTTCAGATTCCAGTACATCGCACATACAACTAAGCATACATACACATTTACACATATAAAACAACCCACAGTTAGCCTATTTCATCCTTATACGCGACAACTGAAAACTTACTGCATCTCAGTTCAAATTCTAGTGCATCATACATACAACCAAGCATACAAACACAAATCGATGCATTGACAAAATTAGAGTTCAAAAGATGTACCTACTGCATCAATATTTCAAAAAACTGCATCATACTATAAATTTAGTGCATTGCTGTTACAAAGTCTCATTGAGACATTTTATCAAACACCTTGTATGCAACTTTCCTAAACATGTTTTGTATATATTTTTTCTACATTTTGTTCCAGATCTAGAAGAAAACATGATATACTTTGAATTAAATTCTGAATATAACATACTTATATCAATAAAAACACAAAAACCATAACATTATAAGTGCGTGAATTATGATCTTACATTCTTTAACTGTTAAAAAAGTAGAGTTCAAAAATAACTTACGAGGCCATCAAATATTTGGTATATTCGTCATCCCCATCGTTCACGATTTAATGTGGTAGATGCAGTAACGATTTTGATTTTAAGTTTATGATAACGATTTGAATCAACGATTTCATTTTGTGATGGATCAACAATTGTGATTTGTGATAACGGTTTGCAACAAATATAAAAGGTTTTGATTAATATCTAGAGAGAAATTGTGTGTGAATTTAAGAGAGAAATATGATGATCTGTGTGAATTTTTAGATTGAGAAAATGTGTAAAATTACTGATAGAAATTTAGATCGAGATCTGTGTGGGTGGAAGGAAAAATACACTATAACATATTTGCCCCAAAAGTTTGCTTTATTTACAAAAACGCCACCGCCCTTTTTCATCTGGTCAAATCTGGTCAAATATGATCCAATGGCTGAGATCTCTTCCTACCCTTTTTATTATAACACTCTTTTTATTATAACCCCACCCTATATATATATATATATATATATATATATATATATATAGAGAGAGAGTTAGGATCAAATGAGAATAATAACTAAAATGAGAAGGATAAGAAGTCACCACAACCACACATTCCAGATGCACCTACAAAAGTGGATGCATCTCCCATTAAATTCTCTCCTTTTATTTAAAATGTGTGGTCATAATTACTTCTCACTATTCTCATTTTAAGTATTATTCTCATTGGATCCCTTCCCTATATATATATATATATATATATATATATATATATATATATATATATATAGTTAGGATCAAATAAGAAGAAAACTTAAAATGAGAATGATAAGAAGAAACCACAACCACACATTTTAGATGCACCTACAAAAATGGATGCATCTCCCTTTAAAATTCTCTCTCCTATTTAAAATGTGTGGCTAGAAATCTTTCTTATTCTTCTCATTATACTTTTAATTCTCACCGGATCCCTACTATATATATATATATATATATATATATATATATATATATATATATATATAAGTTTTTGTTGTGTGGCTTTGGTTCCATTGAGAAGATTTTTAGATTGAAAAGATTTTTAGATTGAGAAGATTAAGAAGAAATCAACACCATTGAATTTTCTTTATTATTATGTCTCATAGAAAATATTTATTAAAATGAAAAGGGTATAGAAGTAATTGATTCAAAGATTAATGACAAATAATAACTCCTACAAGGTTGTCAAAATCGCGATCCTGATCGTAGGATCGTACGATCCTACGATCCCACACACAAAAAACGACCAGGATCGTAACAAGATCGCAATTCAAGTAGGATCGTTTCAGGATCGTAGGATCGGATCGGATCGTAGGATCGTAGAATGACATTATTTTGGACTTTTGGTAATTTAGGCTAAGTTTTATAAATTTTCATTAAGACCGTTTCATATTTCTTTTCTATATAGAATCGTTTAACGATTGAAACATGAAGTAGGTGCACGTATGTAGTATCTTTTTTGTATCCAAATCATTAATTTATCGAGTGAAACATGAATGAACTTTGTGCAAGTATGTATTACAATATATCTAACGTTCTACTACCACGGTACTTGAACATAGAACTTTTTCTTTTATCATCCATTTAGATTTATTTATCATATAAGGGGGAATTTGAGAATTTCATATACCTAATAAAACTTGAAAAATTAAATATTTCTTCAGAATACAAGTTATCAATGCATGATGTACGACGCTAATAAAGAATGTTTTGATAAAATATGTAAATATTAAAGTGTTTTTGGGATATATGTAAATGACCATCATATAAAAATATTATATAAGAACATATAGAAATATAAAAAAATAACCTTATACAAAAATATATATGTTTTCATAGGATCTTACGATCCCGATCCGATCCTACGATTACGATCTTGCAAAGCCAAAAACGATCCTAGGTAAGATCTCGATCTTGACAACCTTGCTCCTACATGTATGGTCAAACGTTTCTAATTGTTAAAATCGTAACCAGAATCGTAACTGCCTTGTTATTTTCTTCTTGAAGTAACCTAGGTTCTTTTTTTGAATCAATTAAATCACTGTCATTGTATAGAAAATCTAAATAAACTTTTTAGCAATAATATGATTCATATTTTTATTGCTTTTATATGTGAAGATTGTTTGATTCGATAAAACAGAAAAAGGTTGTTTCTCAAGTTTTCACAAAATCAATTCCAAAAGTTAATGTTTAGGAAAAGATTTACACGGGTAAATCTTCAAAATCGATTTCGCGAAATATTTCTCAATTTACAATTTATTCTTTGTAAAAAGATAGGAAGTATTTGAAGAAACAACATTTATCCGAAACATTTGCTTTTCAAAATCATGTGAAAAACAAAAGTTCAAAACAAATGTGGAAAATTAAGGAAAACATTTCTAAATGGTTCAAGTATTCTAGGGATGAAATGTTTTCAATGCGTAAAAGAGATGATTTAGTATTGAAAAAGGTGAAAGATGTAAGGTTTCCATTCATTTCGAAAAGAATTTTTCAAAATGAAACACCGAGTTTCAACAATATATAGAAATCTTCGTCTTCCTCAAGGGTTAAAACATCAAATGAAACACCGAGTTTCGAATCTCCTTGGAATTCAACCTCTATGCATCAAATTGACGCAACTTACATTTGGTTCTCCAAATATGGTAAACCCGTTAGCAACGTGCTTAAGTGGGTACAAAAAGTTGTTTAATTTGATAGGAATTTCAAAAAAAATTTCTTCTAGTTTAAGAAAATTCAAAAATACAAAAAGATTTCTTTTAAAAAAAGTTTTAGAAAATACAAAAAGATTTTCTTTTATACAAAATTTAGAAAGGAAAAAAGTTTTTTTCTATATAAAATTTTTAAAAATATAAAAAGATTTGTTCTTTTATATAAAATTTAGAAAAATACAAAAAGATTTTCTTTTATATCAAATTAGCTTCAAGACCCGCCCGTTGGGCGGCGAGCTTTAAGATTTTGTTTAAAGAAACATTTGCATTTTGATAGTTGTTTGATATTGTTTTTGGTTATTCCAAGTATTGCATATCATTTAGATAACTTGGTCTGAAGTCTGTTTTATGTTTTCATTTAGAACACATAGTTCTTTCAATGTTATTTTTAACTGTAGTTCCATATCAATAATCCACAAAGAAGTAAAACCAAATCAAGAACCATAAATAAGTAACTTTTCAAGCCCAAGCTACTCATCGTTGGCATCTTGATCACTGACAATCCGCTCGAAAGTCTTAAATCATTGAGCAACTTGTTCCTTTTTTGATTCAACTTGATCATCGTTGATTCCTATATACTTTGTATAAATTTGCAACATCCATCGACTGACGGTATCTACTTTCATTTCACTTAAAGTTGACTCGTCTTCCTCCCCATCCATCACCGCCATACTATAGGTGAAGTTATCTAAATCAAGCGTCTTGATCTTGTACTTCACACTTGGGAAAATTTCGTCCTCTAAATTATCCAAAATGAGAATATGAAGTATACACACAACTCAAAATGTATTTACTGACTTACAAAGTTAACAAAGAAAATAATACAAACACTACAACGACTATTATTTTAAACACATTTTTCTTCCCGCTTTTATAATGTGTGTAGATTTTGACCAGTTTGTTCACATATGTAAGTCTACACTATTCTTACATTTATATGTGTAAAAAACATAACTATAAATTAATATACACTTATAATGGTTAATACGACTAAAAACTGAAAGTCATGGGCAAAATATGAATGATGATTATAGTTTACGAAATTCATAATTCAAAATTTACTTGCCTATAAAAAGGTGATAATACTCTCTAAGTTTGTTCTCTAAGTTTGTGGCTCTTTACAGGAAATACCCTTGATCTAACCATCTGACGTTAGTGCCAAAATCAAACTTGGAGACAACGTTCATCTCTCCATACTTGATTGTATGTTGTGGCTTCACCCTCTAATTTCAGTAACTCACACACGTTGTATCACTTACCTCACCATGATTGTTGCATTATTCATCATAAACCGCTGCAAAACCATTAAAAATATCATCTTTTAGCGTTTTGTCAACTATGTTTCGTACGTCAGCATGATATATATATATATATATATTAGTGTAATAATCACTCCAGCATTAAAAAGTCTATATGTAACTACCCACAGCATCATTGAGTTAAAGATATTGACGCATTATCCATTCTTACTACCACTGTGCCAAATAAAGTACACCATTCACATAACTCCATAAAATGAACCGAGAGCAATAAGCTTTGAAGGATATATCGTTTTACCTCAATTATCATTTTCTCGTAGATGAGGATCCATAAACTTTCAACGTTATAATATTTGACCAAAAATTGCAATTATCTGGCTTTGAAATCTATCACGCCAGAGCTTTAGTTAGAGAGAGTGTGAAATGACATATCTATAATAATAGCTCTTATAAGAGAAAAATAAAGCACTGTGATTAAAATAATAAATAATTACAAAACATGAAGGATGCTCACCTAGTTTGAAAGGAACCGAACCCAGGTATGCCACCATTAAGGATCATTTTTATGGTAGTGACATGTTGGAAGAATTAAGTATCATATACCCGCATGGAACATGTGTAATTGCAGCCTTTTCTATACCATAATTGGTTTCCAATCCACTGTCAGCAATGTTTGGATATAACCTTGCGTGGCGTTGTTAGTTTATTATGTATAACAAAAAGACATGTATGTTCAGCCGGTATAGAAACAAAAGAAAACAAAAAAAATGCCACAAAAAGAAAATATTACACGGTATATAGAGAAAGGCTATGGCACTTCAAAATTTTAATTATAATCTTACTCAAAATCCTCAAGAATGACAGTCCTCCTTATTTTGTCAACCCCAGCATAGTTGAAAGGAATAGCGTCAGAAATAGAAACAATCGTTCCAATGACATCTGTATTTTTGTAATAAAATTATTTAAATTAAAGACTAATACACAAAGTAACAAAGTAAAAAATCTTTAAAAAAACTCACCACAAAGTTCTCTCAGAGATTTTTCTTGATGTGAAAGCACCAAAATGCTCAAACCTAAAGCCCCGTGGGTTGCTGTAAAAAATTCCAACCCTTGTCAGAGCCGTGTTCTTAAAGAAACTAAGTTTGTAACGATGGTCCAACAATGGAATGTTTCCGCCATTTTCATCGACACCAAAGTTACTGATTCGGTAACATGCTCCTTCATCCAGTATTGGTTGGAACTTCTTGATATCTTGGTTCCTAACTGTGGCTTGCACTCGATTACCCTGCATTGCAAAATGATATTGTAAAACTCTTAATATTAAATTAGTTCTACACTTCACAAATTAACCTAACAGATTACCATCTGATCTTGCAAGACTGCATCTAAGCGCCACATCTCATTAGGTCTTTGTTTGGGGTGAGACATCCAAATACTGATCACACGTGCCAGGGCATCATCAAGCATAAAATCGAGGTCACACAACTGAGTCATATTAATCTCCATTTCTTTAACTACAAAGAGAGAAAAAAACATTAATGTTTATGATATAACTAAAATAACAATAAAATTCAAACATCCATGAATTGAAAAATTCAAATCTTTACCGGGGGTGTATATAGATATTTAAAGAAGAAATGAAGATGAACAAAGGTGAGTATAATTGTGTGTGTGTGCGCCTGGTATTTATAATCAATGCAGTAGGGTTTGACATTGATTTGAGTTAGTTCCAATTTAGTAGATAACTTTGGAAAGGATTTTATCATTAAAACTGATTATAAAAAAGGAATGTTTGAAACATATGTCAAAAAGATTTTCTGTTTTATGTTTGAACATTAATGTTTTTCAAAAAAGTTCCTATAATTTTGTACATTAATAATTTTCGGTTAAGACTTTATGTAATTACCTCGTTGACTCAATTAATGAGATGGTGGGTTTTGTTATATGTTTTTAGCTGTTGATTATTTTTGTTTTTACACGTGTCATTCTCTAGATTATCTGGGTCAAGATTAGTTTTTCAAAAGCGTGTTTTATATAGGTTATAGATATAGCCTTACAAAATTTTCATAATTGCTAAATATTGTATTTTCATAATTTCTAAAATTAAACTGAAATTTATTTAAGCTTTTATAGATTTTCTTGCATTAGGGGTATTTTGGTAATTTCACATTTGTTGAGATTTTTAGGTTTTACAAGATTACCCTGCAATATTGGTTGGAACTTCTTGATATCTTGGTTTCTAACTGTGGCTTGCACTTGATTTACCCCTGCAATATTAATTTATTTTGCAGTTATTGTAATTGTAAATAATATATATGCATTGCAAAATGATATTGTAAAACACTTAAAATATGAAATTAGTTTTACACTTTACGAATTAACCAAACAGATTACCGCTTGATCTTGCAAGAGTGCATCTAAGCTCCACACCTCATTAGGTCTTTGTTTTGGGTGAGACTTCCAAATACTGATCACATGTGGCAGTATCTTGGCATCATTAAGCATGGGATCGAGGTCACATAACTAAGTCATATTTTGCTCCATTTCTTTAACTGCAAAGAGAGAAAACAACATTAATGTTTCCGATATAACAAAAATAACAATAAAACTCAAACATCCATGACATTGAAAAATTCAAATCTTTACGGGGGCTGTGTATAGATATTTGGAGAAGAGATGAAGATGAACAAATGTGAGTGTAATTGTGTGTGTCTGCCTGGTATTTATACTCAATGCAGTAGGGTTTGACATTGATTTGAATTAGTTCAAATTTAGTAGATAACTTTGGAAATGATTTTATCATTAAAACTGATTATAAAAAAAAGGAATGTTTGAAAAATATGTCAAAAAGATTTTCGGTTTTATGTTTGAACATTAATGTTTTTCAAAAAAGTTCCTATAATTTTGTACATTAATAATTTTCGGTTAAGACTTTATGTAATTACCTCGTTGACTCAATTAATGAGATGGTGAAGACAGGTACGTGTCAAAAAGAGTTTCGTTTTAATTCTTTCAACATTAATGTTGTTCAAACTTTCCTATATTTTTTAACATTAATGATTTTCGGTTAAGAGTTCTGCATTAATGATTTTCGTTAATTAATGGGAGGGTTTTGTTATATGTTTTCAGCCGTTGATTATTTTTGTTTTTACACGTGTCATTCTCTAGATTATTTGGGTCAAGATTAGTTTTTCAAAAGCGTGTTTTATATAGGTTATAGATATAGATGGATATTTTAATGAAATGTGAGTTTATGGTTGTTATTACGGTTGAAAGGTGAGTTGTAGTGAGTTTTAAAGTTGGAGAGAGAAAGCTAATGTGGCGCTGACGTGTCAGGTGGGTTTGGCTTCCTTTTAGGCTGGATGATATGGTGGTGGTAAACCCACCTGACACGTCAGCGCCACATCAAGGAATGCTAATGTGGCGACTGACCTAATCGTGTCAGGTGGCTTTTGGCTTCCTTTTAGGCTGGTATGAATGATATGGTGGTTTGGTTGGTAAACACACTGGACACCGTCAGCGCCACTCTAGATTCCTTTGAGGCCACTCAGCTTTTCATTCTTCTCCAAAAATAAAAATCACGCTTATAACTTACATTTTAACCGTATTAAGAACTCACATCTCCACTAAACACACATTTCACTTTAATAAAATATTTTATCACTAAATACCCACACATACTCACAACAAAATAAAATATATTAATTAAAACGTGATTGAGGGTGGGGACCATATCCAAGAGGCCCAAACTTTTTCACAACACTCACTTTTGTGAGTTTCTCACCTGACCCGAATGGCTACCCAAAAAAAATTGCCAAACTCACACTTATGCTAGTGGGGGGGGGACGGGATCACCTTATTTAGGTGAGTTTTAACTGGATGGTTGGGAAAACTCGCATCGTTTCGTGTTTTTGTGTATTGGGAAGGGAGATAAAATGAGTTTCTCACCGAATGGCTCCCAAAAATTACCAAACTCACCATGCTAGTGGGGGACTCACCTAGGTGAGTTTTAGACCTGGATGGGACTCGCGTGTGACTTGGGGAAGTCACCTAGGTGAGTTTGGCCAAAGTCACCACCATACCGTCTAGCCTTACCATCCAGCCTAATGTTTTGTGTTTTTTTTATTATTTTGTTTTTGTTATAAAACTGTGAAGCAAAAATGCGGAACAAAAATTATAAAGTTTGACAAGTTAAAAGTATTAAACTGTCAAAAATACGAAACAGAAACTGAAAAAAACCGTAGGTACTGTAAACTGAGGGGACAAAGAGGGTAGAGGTGGTACTTTTTTGTACTTTATGTGGGGCAGAGGTATTAATAATACAACCCTATATTAATTTTGATACACGCTGCCAGAGCCGGCTCATTGATTTCGATGACCCGACACTAAACTTGAAAAAGGGGCCTCTCGAAAACAAAAAAATGGGTCAAATAACTTACACAAGAATAATTTATACATACCAAAAAGTATATATAAATAATATAATCATAATCAATATAAGAGATAAATAATGATTTCATAATCTAAAATTAATATAATTATGATTTAATTGATTTTTGGACATATATATCATTCTAAAAGTGTGAGAATGATATTGATGTAATTATAAAAGTTTAGAAAGGACGTTGATATAATTACAAAACTAAAAATGATATTTATATAATATCAACTTTCAAGAAGAGTATACATGTAATTCTCCCAAAAGTAGATGATGTTTATATGTGAAACATAGCATAAATGTGTGTAAACGAAGAAATTAATACATGGTTTTGGAAAACAATATAGTCATGAAAATGATGCGTAATCCTTACCTAACACAAGGGTAATTAATTATTTTTATTTGTTTTTGATGTTTTTTTCCATGAAATTATTACTCCCTCCGTCCCTAAATAAGTGTCCACTGTTGACTTTTGAAGTCAAACTTTCGCAACTTTGACCTTAATTATTTCTTTTTGTGTTATATAATACTTGATGCAAAATATATGAATTGATTGAGTTTTAAATGTATTTTCATTGATATAGTTTTCATTAAGTATTATATAACATAAACAAAATAATTTAAGGTCAAAGTTGATGAAAAAAGACTCTAAAAGTTAATAGTGGACACTTATTTAGGGACGGAGGGAGTATTAAACAAAATTTTAAATGGCTAAAATTTTAATAGTAAAGAAAAAAAAGTTTAATGTTTCAAATAAAAATACGATTATAATATCTAATAGTATGTATCAACATTTTTATGTGTTAATTAAGTTAAAGCCAACAAAAATAACCACTAATCAACAAATAATTCAAACTTATTTGGCCCATTGTGATTTCAAGATAAAAGAAATTTTCGTCAGCCCATTGGAAATCTATTGAACCGAGCCACCCCAATTACAACATAATCTCCTAATAGTAGCTAGTATATAATACACCGTTCCCTAAATTTACTCATTCACTAAATTAACCCTAATCACAAAAAACGCCTCCTTCACCCCTATTCTCTCTGTACCGCAACCAACAACAAAAAAGATTACAACTTTTCATCTTCATATCACACCAACAAATCTGACCATTTCTTTTCTATTGAAAGCCGAACACAAAAGAACTATCATCTTTTTGAGTCGTTCACATCCGTCGCACGTAATCCAAGAAGACCACATAAGTTTTGGCTTCAAGGTCTTGTAGAGCAAAATCTCAGGTACGCGAGTTCTTTGCTATTCGTTTCTTGTGTCTCATATAATCAAAACAAAGATTGAATATAACATGTTTGTTATGATTCATTCTTTATATTCTAAAAAAATAAGAGAACTTGTACTTCTCATCGATCTATGATGAGATTTTTTCGTGTGTTTGATCTTATAAAGGTCTTGAAGTTAATTGTGCAACACGAAGCGAAAGAAATCTGAGATCTTTATTGTTTTACATTTAAAGCTCGAGTCTTGGTTGAGGTTTAAGATGAGAATAGTTGTTTGTTCTTGGCAGTGATGGAGATTGGTTTAGGAAAGTTGGATTTGTTGATTGGATTGTTGTTTGGTTGTTGGAATTGTTGTAGGTTGTGGTTTAACACTGAGTATGTCTTCTTCTACATAGCTGAAAGCACCAAAAGAGGTTGTCGTGACGGATTGTGTCGACAAAGAAGGAACTCAAGGAAGTGGTACCGGTGGATGGGATGGCGGCGGAGGAGTAGGGAAGAGTTTTGAAAAATATCATGTTGGCGGAGGATTTGTGTCGACAGTGAATGAAGCGGCTATGGTAGTTTAAATTTTAGAGAGAGTGAGGATGATGTGTTGGATTCGAATATGTATTTTTTGTGTTGTGTATGTTTTTATGTTGTCTTTTATACTAAGTATGTTTTGACTGTTATAAGAATGATTTAATTGGCCTTACAATAAGGCTGTTACAAATACGGATATAAAGACATTTAAGTTTTTAATTGTAACTTATAATTATGAGTAGAAAATTTAAAGACATTTAAGTTCGGGCAGAATTTTCTCTTAGCAAAATTGACTTCCTTATTATAGAAGAGATGATGCTATTTGTGTTTTCAAGATTCCATGCATTAAATTTTTAACATTTCCTAAATTAGTAGTTTTTTAACTTTCAAGAGAATCCTAAATTCTCTTTATAAGTGATATAGATAGTTCTGGCAGAACTTCAAGTATATGCCGTGAAACAACCGTCCCGTACGAAGTGACTTTGTTCAAAGTGGTTAGTAGATTTGATGGATTCAAGTGAATATTTGTCTATGTTCTAAAATGGTCTCATGCTACTTGGATGTATATAAAACATTCTCAGAGTCGTCTAAATTATCACAGTTTGTTTTAATTTTTTTCATAATAGTTAGCCCACCTTGTGTGCATATTGGAGGGTGAGGCAACTGGTAAGCGTATCAAGTCTGATCCGTATTTTAACAGCAAATGATGGTTTCTATCAAACTAATACGGAATGACGCACCACCAAGGCTATAGAGGTGATATACGTCGAAACATTCTTTTATGGTTATAAATGCTTGAATATGTTCACAGTTGCAATTAATGTCTAATTGTATGCAAAATCTAAACGAAAACTACTTTTGCACCTTCAAGTGAAGTGCTCTTTTTATTATCACCCAGAACCAAGACATGTAGTAAACAAGCAACAATTACAACTTAAGCATAAGCAAAAAGTAAGACCGGGGATAAATACAACTTGAGCATGGTGTGGTTTTTATCAAAACCGAATCCGCACTTGCGGTTTCTAAAAAAAAAATAGAAACCCCGCACTGCATCGCATTTTGCGGTTTCAGTTTTTGCGGGTATTTTGCGATTTTTGCAGGCTTTGCGGGTTTTAACCGCACCACACCGTCACTTATGACATATAATTAATGTTGGTTAGGTTTTTTCGGTTATAATAATGCATATATTTAATGTAACCACACACATTACTTATGACTTATAAAATTAGGTTCGTCACTCGCGCGCTGCCGCGGAGCGCGGGAGACTATTTTTGCAACGGATTAATAACACCAAGTATTATTTGTCAGTCGTTGGGACTCACTGTGCAACGAACCGATAGCCTCAAAGACTATTTCCGTAAATATTTTTAAATATATATTAAACTTCAACATTTTTTATAAAATCGTACGCATGTCAGAAGCGTTGCAATATTATGGTCATTTTGTTCGCAGTTCGACGATCTTTTCAGTGACATGTTTTCTCGAATAAATCGATAAAAATGCGCTCCAGACTTGATAAATAAAGTTTGTTATATAAAAAAGTCGTTGATAGGTTAAAGTTCAGGGTGCGTTTTGAAAATCGTTTTTTATAAATATATATATATTAAACTTCAACAATTTTTATAAAATCGTATGTCACAAGTATTGCAATATTAAACTCGTTTTGTTCGCAATTCGACGATCTTTTCAGTCACATTTTTTTTCCGAATGAATCAATAGATATGCGTTGTCTTTGATAAATAAAATTTGTTATATAAAAAGTGGTAAATAGGTTAAAGTTTAGAGGGCGTTTTGAAAATATATAAAAAAAATTTACCTCGATAGTCGGGCAATGGAGAATATCTTATTCAAAAACTTGCTACAGTTTCTGATGTTTAATTATAGTTATATAATATTGATGATAATATGCACTAGAAGCCTTATAACACGCATTTATTTTTTTATTTTTTTTGAACGACGGATTTTATTGAAACAAAAAGACTAGCAAGAAGCTAGAAATTACAAAGTAACAAGATGCGGGTTTTTAAGCCAATCTACCCAACTAAAAGACTTTTTACATCTATGATTACACCAAATGAAGGATTGGGTGATTACCTCCTCAAATATAAGCGCATTCGAAGGACAAGCCGAACCAAAAATGCTCTTGTTACGGAAATTCCAAATGTACCACCACAAGACATAACAAACGCCTTCGAACAACTCTTTATGTTTAGAATGAAGACGGATACTCAACAACCATTATAACCATTCATCATAAGAGGAAACCATCACGACATCAATCTCCCACCAAAGCAAAACTTTGCGAAATATCTCTCTAGATATAGGGCAAGTAAAGAAATTATTGCTTAGTTGATTCCACATTCTTTTCGCACAAAAGGACATAGAATAGGACCTCACTATCACTATGACTCTTTTAGAGATGTTTCAACCGTGTAGGTAAGATGTCACAACGTAACTTTCCCAAGGTGAATAATGACTTTAATGGCACGGCTTTAATCAAGGGTTTTGGAAGGAGACTATGGTCTAACGAGTTTGGTCAAGGGGATCTCTAACCGAAGCACTATAAACTCGCACAACCTTTTAAAGACATCTCCATCTATCCTTCGAATCGTAAGGGGGATTGGGGATTTTTTTATTTTTTTTTTCCACTCCATAATCTTCACGTGCTGAATATATTGAGCTCTTTCAGCTACAGCTATTGGAGCTATACGATACGAACACAGAAGATCATTCATGAGATAACTTCAACGCTATGCAATATTTTTTTGGAAGTATCCAATGCATACATTCTGAGGGAAAGATCAGATTGGAAAAAGTGTTGTCGCCACTCACATTTGTCCTCCCAGATCCGAATTGTCTACCCAGTTGGCCCATCTTTCTGTGATATGAATTCCCATCATATCAGTCCCTTGCCTCCTGAAATTTGTTGAACCTCTTGACGTATCCAAACATAAGGTCGGATGGTGACTTCGAAATGTTTACCAATTTTCCGTCTTCTCCATGTATCCCTTTAATAATTTTGGTCCATAAAGCTGATTGTTGTGTGCAGAAGCGCCAAACCTATTTGAATAAAAGAGCTCTATTAAGAGCATAGAAACTCGAAACTACAAGACCTTCCTTTTCTTTAGAAGCCAAAACTTTATTCCATTTAACCCATATTGGCTTCTTTCCGTTATGTCGATACCATTAAAGAAATGGACACTCTAATGGATTTCCATATTGAGAGAACCTTCGCTAGACTTTTTGAATATGAGACATTTGGTAGATTTGGCAACGGAACCTAGGGAAGATTTCAGAAGAGTTAGCCTTCCCCGTTGATAAGGTCTTCAACTTCCTTTCCTAGATAAACGGAAGTTAAAATATTATTGACAATTCTCGCTCCACGTTTGAATCCGAGACATAACGGCAACCAACTTTGAACTAAATACGAAGAAGGACACCTTGAAGAATTGCACATCCATTTTTTCTTTGCTGCCCTGATTCCACCTTTGTCGCTAGAACACGAAATCCCATGAGTTTTCTTTTGAGCATGTTTATCCGTAAAACCTCGAAGCGTGATAAAAACAGTCACACACGAAGAATTGTATCAGTATTAGCTTCGCTCCAATGACCTCATGAAACCGCGTCCATCCGCCCATAGAAAAGATAAGGAAACTTGATAGAGATGAACCTACCTAATTACCTCTAAATAAGCCTGCGATCCACCAATATTTGAATTCATGAGATTGTTGACTCTTCATGATATAAAACGAAACAAGAACGGCGAGGAGTTGGTCACATTTGCTTTAGGACTTATGGAAACTGAAATTCTCAGTAGGACTTCCATTCACACTAACCGAAACCTTTGGAGAGATGTAAAGCAATTTTTTGGATCCACCACACCATTCTCACCAAATTCGAACATTTTTAAAAACGTTCATCCAAGTAAATCCCAACGGACCGAATCATGTCTTTTGAAGGTCTACCTACTATCATCGTTTATGCTTCTTATTTCATCTTACACATTGAAATAAACTCATTAAAATGAATGGACCATCTAGAATCTGTCGTTTCGCCATAAAAGCTGATTGAACATTGGATATTAAGTCTTCCAAAACAACCACCAAACGGTTTGCCAAAATCTTGGCAATAATATTGTATAAACTTCCAATTAAAGTGATAGGTCATAAATCTTTCATCATTTTAGCCTCTTGAGTCTTTGGGATTAGAGTGTAGAAACGATAAGTTGCTACCTTTTGGATAGTGCCATGATTGAAGAAGTATAACACCGCCTTTACCCCCCCTACCACACCCCCCATTTTAAACCCCCCCCCCCCCCCCCCCCCCCCCCCCCCCCCCCCACCACCCCCCCCCCCCCCCCCCCCCCATAGTCATTTTCCAGAAAAGTCCAATATCGACGATAGAAGCCAAATGTAAAACCATCAGGTCCAGGCGATTTATCAATCCCAAACCGCTTTCTTGATCTCCTCTCGAGTAACCTTCTATTTCATAACTATTTGTTGTTCGAGGCTCAATTTATTCGGGAAATCCAAATCATATAAAGCACCGATAATCAGGAGGCTTATTAAAACGACTAGCAAAATAAGAGAGAAACTCATCTTTTACTAGAATAGGAGATTCGATCCATCTACCTTCCACCAAGATACCACGAATTGCAAGTTGGTTTCGTTTTTTATTTAGAACCCCGTGATAATACTTCGAATTTTCGTCTCCTTCTATCGCCCATTTGATCTTCGCTTTTTGAGCCAACTCCATCGTGTCTAATTTGACAAAGTCCTGAATTGATTTAAGGATCTCCATGCGTTTAGATCAGGAGTCAAAGTTGCATCCCCCTGTCATAGTAGCAAATCAATTTTGGACAACTCTTCTTGTAAGCATTGCTTATGACTTTTTGAGTTTTCTTTGTTGGCTTTAACCCACATACGAATCTTCTCTTTGAGATACTTCATTTTTTTTCATAAACATTGATATGGCATTCGAATCGGTCACCTGAGCATCATTCCATGTTTGTTTCACAAAAGTATCGAACCCTTCCAATTCAAACCAATAATGGAAAAAAACGAAACGGAGAAGGACCGTAATCATGATGGGACTCAAACTTTTAAAATAGGTATATGATTGGATAAGTAACGAGTCCAAAGTAATAGATTGCAAATGATTAGGACATGATTTTAGTAAACCTTCAGATTTTAAGGAAGCGGTTCGAGTTTGCTCATCTTCGATCCTGATTTTTCGACACATGTGAATTTGCAACCGTTCTAGAGGGACCTCATACAATCCCAGCGGATGAATAAACAAGTTGAAAGCATCAGCAACATGAAATTAAAATAGACAGTTTGTCTTTTCATCTTGTGTTAGCACTTCATTATTAAAATCACCCATTATGATTACATCGTCGTTCCAGCTTTTGAGAAACTAGAATCAAGTAGTCCCATAGCATCTTCTTTTCACGTAACTCTTGAGAAGCATATACAGAAATAATGATTAAATTTTTACCATTAGGCGCCCATTCCCCTTGAATAATCACAAAGTAATCTGAGATCGTTGAGTTGATCTTACGAAACAATCTGGGATACCAAATACAAAGAATACCTCCCGAATTTCTAACGGACGGACTATGAACAAATTCGAATCCAAAGTTACCCCAACATAGTTTGATATTAAAAAGCTCAATATCCTCCATTTTAGTTTCTTGTAAGAACACAAAATTCACCTTGTGTTTTTCACATAACTCAGGAACAATCCTTTTTTTAGCCTTTTTGAGCATAGGTCTTTTGAATGTTCAAAAGAAAAAAATTCCATCGATTACCATCATTCGATCCTTGAGAATTAATGATGTACGTCTATGTGGATATGCATCCTCCTTATTGTAAACCCTTTTGTTTGTCCATACTTTTATCTAATTCTTCCATGTAGTTGATGGATGGATCTCCAGAACGTGGAATGTCACATTTTTCTATAGTGACCTGAGCATGTAGATCTGTCCGTATCTTTCTTATAGCTATTAATGAGGTGAGTTTTTCTTCGTTATGATTCCTGCTACACGTCCTTGTAACATTATGACCAGAGTTATCGCCTTCCCATATCCAAAATTTTGAAAGACAATTTTTTTAAGCATTCCACATCAGTTTCTTGGAGGTAAAAGCCTGGGGGTATGTCAAGGTATCATCAGAATTGGAATGTCACAGTTGGCACCTTTTTCTTATCAAGTAATCATAGATATTGAAAGGGTCTTGATCGGTGTTTTCCTTTGTACACTATTTCAACCTTCTTTCACCTCAACTGAAGCTGCTCTTTCTCAAAGATTGTTTTTCGGGACACCTCTTCAGATCACTCTCTTCTTTCCATTTTGGTGGAAGTAATAAGTAAACCTCTATTTTCATCAAATGACTCTTCGTTTCTCAGCTCTATCTGACTTGCTATCTTGATCAATGTCTTTCTTCAAAAATCAGGCATCCAACCAGTAACTTCTTTTAGCCCGTATCCAAAATGTTTTTCTTGGATTATGGTCTTTAAACGATTCATAAATGTTCTCAACTAAATGGGGGGTTTTTTTTTCGTTTTTTGATACAAATCTTTTTACTCATGAAAAGGTAAACCATTCTTCCTGTTCATCAAAATCTTGCTATTCTCCCACTTAGAAGTAATCGATAGTGGGAGAAGCTGAGAAGGTGTTTTTGGACCATGCTTTTAAGTGGTATACCCTCGATATCAATCACGTTAACTACTTTCATCAACGGCAAGAAAGAATTGTGATGATTGAAGTAACTGAGCCAACACTGAACCAATGCCCACCTTTGACCTAATCGTCTCTTTTGCAACCTTTGAAGTGTATACAATCATCAACCAAAAACTCCCATATATTTGAGTTTGAAATTAACAAACCTTCATTGCTAATACCACGTTCAAATTTTGGTTAAAGAACGTGAAGTCCTTTGACTTTTACCCCAAAACAGCTATAGAATAATCCGTCTTTATTAGCATACGTTCTTCAAAGCACAATCGCCAGTGAATCCTCTTCTTATGAAACTGGTTTCGAGGTCCCTGCTATAACGACTTGGTTGTTGCATAACGATTTAGAGTTCTCATTGTCTCCCCACTATCATTATATATATCCTTAGGAGCACTTTGATCACCCTTATTAGTGACGATGCGAGTTATTTTGATTCATCGGAGTCTTTGAAATCTCGCAATATTTGCGTGGAAGTTTTTATAACTCGCCCACCCAAATAGTAACAAAGATTGTAATCCCATAACGATCACATTCAAAGATCTTAATTAAGCGTACAAGGTCAAACCTTTTACAAGCTTTGGACCTCCTATCAGGAATTTATAAGCATCAAACCACAGTTTCTTATTGTTTACATACACGTCAATAGATCCTTAGAAAAAAACTAATCCGGGAAAATTAGTGACAAAAAAGAGATGAGGAATGAGAAAGTTTAGCTAACTCATCTTCCTTTGATCGATTACATCCCATAGCAGATCAGAAAAACAGCGGAGTTATAAAAGCAAATCTGTAACAAAAAGTTAGGGATTTAATAATTGGGTTTTAAAAGAAAAATTAAAAAAAGGATTCAAAAATCGATGAAATATTAAAGGCTTTGGGAAATCAATTAGGGTTTGGGAGGTGAAAAACTTGAAAAACGGACTGATTTAGTACCTAACTACCTTAAACAAATCATGATCCAAATTGAAAAACAATTGATTTAGATCCAAAAAGATAAAAAAAAATGAGATGGATTTGATTCATAAAATTAATTTGATTGGGCACTTCATAAGATCTATTGACGAAATAAACGAAAGTGTCAACATATATGTTTTGTAGCAAAGAAACATTGCATATAAGTTTAATGAATGTGCCGTTTCGGTTTCAAAATAATCAACGTGCGGCGCGGTGCAAATTTTGTGGTTCGGTTTTACTGGTAAAACCGCCGCACCGCATTTTGCGGGTTTTTCTTTTTTCTTAAAACCGATTCACCGGTTTTTGCCGTGATGCGGTTTTGCGATTTTGCAGATTGCGGTGTGATTTCTGCTCACCCCTACTATATAGAGGTGATGCTGTCCTAAACTTGGAGTCGCTTTTTGGGATCAAACAGGAGGGCATTGAGTTGATACCCATCCGGCTTCCTAATAATGTGTTTTTTCTTTCTCGAAAGGCAATATTCCTAATAATGTTACCGTGGATACTTTTCAAACTATAGATTAAAGTGCATTTGAAATGCTTTGGCACGTATTATTCTGAAGCTACATATGAAGTATACATATTAAAACCATTTCTGAGATGCACAAATCACAATGAAGAGATTAAGTGCGTTTCATTGACGAATTCTTGATAGCCCACTCTAAACAAATGGAATGCAATTAAAACTCAAAACTATAGGTGTTTTTAGTAAGGTTTATCAATACATGAACAATATATTAGAATTTCCTGTGAAATGGCAGATGCTTTAGTCTTTCTACATTCATCTTTATGTTTTAGTTATATCGAATTTAGCATACATACGCACGTAAGTAGAATGGAACCTATCACATAACGTTTATGGAGCAACGTTAACCAAAGTCAAAGGAAATACGCTGACTACTTGTACCTAAGTAAACGATTATATGGCATAAATTAAAGAAACAAATAGCTACATGTTTCTGTGTCTTTTTTTTTTGGTAAAGGGAGGAACTGGTATTCAAGATTGGTGAGGAGCAAATGCATAGAAGGATGATCAAGGTTTGATATGGGTGGCAAATAAGGACCCAAAGCTCTACTCCACACAAACTACCCTCATCCTCAATCAACCTATACCATGCTGACACATGGCATGACTAATATCCAAACTGCAACAAATAACCACCAAGCTATTCCATGCCTATTGTTATCACAAAAGCCATCACCTCATCTTGATTACCCAATGTTTTATTTTTCAAAAATATGAAATGACTAAAATGCCCTCAAACTTATAAAGGACAGCCCAACTATGACCACTCTCTTTTTCCACCTTAAGATTAACTTATATACTGTGTACAAAACGCAATTAAGAGGTGTACCATATGAAACTCAATTTGTACAATCCTTCTTTCATTTTGTATCTCACAAACACTATCACTTGGAAGAAAATGACCAAAAAACCATTTCCAGTGACACATTAAAAAGCTATTATCTCATTCCCTCTCTCTCTCTTAAACTTCACAAAGTTTAGAGAAAAAATGGCAGTGTCCACTGTATACACAGTCCAATCTCTTAACTCAACATGCTCAATCTCAACACCAACAAAAACCAACTTAGGAATTCAGCAAAGACAAGTGTTGTTTTTCAATGCTGGTAAAAAGACCACTAGAGGCAGAGTGAGAGGTGGTGTGATAAGATGTGCAGGGGGCACTATCGTAATTGGACTAGCAGCAGACTCAGGGTGTGGGAAGAGTACCTTCATGAGAAGGTTGACGAGTGTGTTTGGAGGTGCAGCAGAGCCACCAAAGGGAGGCAATCCTGATTCAAACACGCTTATAAGTGATACAACAACTGTTATATGTTTAGATGATTACCATTCATTGGATAGAACCGGAAGGAAAGTGGAAGGTGTGACAGCACTTGATCCAAGAGCCAATAACTTTGATCTTATGTATGAACAAGTTAAGGCTCTTAAGGATGGTATTGCTGTTGAGAAGCCTATCTATAACCACGTTAGTGGTCTTTTGGACCCTCCAGAGCTCATCAAGCCACCTAAGATCCTTGTCATTGAAGGTTTGCACCCAATGTAAGTCAAATTCTGTTCATAACTTAAAACTTTAGTCTTATAGAACCTCTGATCTTATACTCCAATCTAGAAATGGCGCCCGTTTATGGTTAAATTGTGTCGTGATTTAATCTCTAAATGGTCAAAGAGAAACAAAAATCTAAACGGGTCATGAGTCAAATAAGTTGAACGATTAAATGGGTTAAAATTGTCACCCAGGTCGACCTGGCCCGATTCAACCTATACTAAATTTCTTTCACCCCATTTTGACCCGTTCCCAACTTGCCTAACTTGTCATATGATTAATACAACTTCAAATAGAAAAGGCACATCAAAGGGTTTCCCCGGTAAAATATATTACACCAAAAAAACATTGAAGTACAAAGGACGTAGGTGAGGTTGGATTATCTAATTTTATTTTTGCAATATTAAATATCATTTTCGGAAAGCACATGCATACACTCTCTCGGACTAGTAACATGTTTAAATTTGAATGTATAAATGAAAAAGCAACTCATAGAATTTCACATTTGTAAATAAAAGTTACCCTTTCAAGTAAAATAAGATCTTTATAGAATGCAAGAAAAACTTTTATATCGAGAAATGTTGCACCAAGATGATATAAAGACATGTGAATTTATATGAAGTTATGACTGAATATAAGTAGTAGAAAAAAGGAACATACAATTCAATGGACATTGTTCACACTGGTTGTGTCATGATAAAATCCTTGTTTTTATACCTTTATTATTTTACCTCATTTTTTCTAAGAGTTGACTAAAGACACTTCTTAATAAGATATTGATGTGACAGAAAGTGTTAGACTAATCAACAAGGTTAAGGGTAATCTTTGTGACTTAAAATCAAAGGTTTGAGGCACACAAACGTCTCAAAATGCATGAGACCATCTCTAAAAGGCTTTTACTAGTTCGTTCATGGGTATACATTGTTATGCCTAGGCATTGGTTATTTAACTTTGGCTTTCAATATATGTAGGTACGATCAGAGAGTAAGAGACCTTTTGGACTTCAGTATCTACTTGGACATCAGCAACGATGTTAAATTTGCCTGGAAAATTCAGGTATTTTCAGATCCTTAACTATGTGTTATATTAAAAATTTTGGATACTCAGATCCTTCATATCCTACTTGGAGAGTTGTAGGTGGCACTTTCGACCCATTTGGTTACACATGGGTCTAGTGGGTTATGTTTTATTTCAAAGGGGTCACATACATCATGAGGGAATGGAAATAATTATAGATGATTAGAAATTTTTGGCTATGTTCCATGTAGTAACTCCAAAGTATAAAATGCCATAACAAATAACACAGACTACATCAGGACTTTTGCTAACAGTACCTATAAATTGCAGAGGGACATGGCAGAGAGAGGACACAGTCTTGAAAGTATCAAAGCTAGTATTGAGGCAAGAAAGCCAGATTTTGATGCCTATATTGGTAAACACTATGACCTTAAACTTTTAATCATGTTATCTATGTTCCTAACTCCAGTAAATATTGCACTCAGTCAGTTGTGTTTTACTGAACATAGATAGCATATACACATATACATAAAGAACTTGTATATAGGTGTTAAATTACCTTTTCTCAGAACTCGATTCTGAACCATTAAACTTGACCTTCATGATGCAGACCCACAAAAGCAATACGCAGATGCGGTTATAGAAGTATTGCCTACACAGCTGATTCCAGATGACAATGAGGGAAAGGTTTTGAGAGTGAAGCTCATAATGAAAGAGGGAGTGAAATACTTCAGCCCTGTTTACTTGTTTGATGAAGGTTCCACCATCTCATGGATCCCATGCGGGAGAAAGCTCACTTGCTCTTACCCCGGAATCAAATTCGCTTATGGCCCTGATTCTTACTACGACCATGAGGTAACTTCATATAATCTTCAATTAGAGGTGGAAATTTTGACCCATTCACGTGTGAGTGGGTCAATTTGGATTGTGTTTTTATCGCTAACGGATTAAGGAATAAAGCAAGTAGCTAAAAGAAATGGGTCATCTGGTAGAAAGTCTTCGAAAGTGTAGGCTTAATCCGTTAATGCATAAAACCTTCTAAATCATTTTATTTCAGAACTTAGATTATTGTTCAAATAATGAAGTTATTGGAAGCATAGCTGACAACCCAACCCAGCATGTTTCGATACATACCAAAAATTTTACCTGTCTAGACCTGTTAAATTAACACCTCTATGACACTCCAAAGTACACAGTCTGCTCATTTCAGCATCTATATCTCTTATTATAACATGCACCAGTGTAAGCAGGTAGGTAACTGATTTTCTTTTTACCTTCCAGGTCTCAGTCTTGGAGATGGATGGGCAATTCGATAGACTGGACGAGCTCATCTATGTCGAGAGCCATTTGAGCAACATCTCCACAAAATTCTATGGAGAAATTACCCAACAAATGTTGAAGCATGCCGACTTCCCTGGTAGCAACAACGGAACTGGTCTCTTTCAAACTATTGTTGGTTTGAAAATCCGAGACCTCTTTGAACAAATCACAGCCAGCAAGGCCTCAGCTCCATTGGAAGCTACAAAAGCTTAAAAGTAAAAAAGAAAGAAGTGGTTTAACATGGATAAAAAAAAGTCCCTTGATTTTTATTTCCTCTACGACCTCTTTTTTCATGTAAAGTTCTGAGTGTTAGGCTTTACAACGAGTCTCATGAGAGTTACACTACACTCCCATATGTATTTAGTTACGTTCGTCTATCCATGAAGATCTGTAATATAGGGAATCAAATTCTTAAATGAAACCTTGAGAAGATACAACAAGCACCTATATTATTATCAATTCTATCTGCATATTCTTAATAAATATGTACAGACAAAGTTTTATACACCTATACAAGACTCGACTGTCTAATAAGTTCTCACGGGAGTGATATTGTTTGCCACTAAACCAAGGATCTTCCTCATTTTAGTCAACAAATTATGATGCATAAGGTTTAGCAATAATCATAAGCTTTTTAGGGATAGAACATAATATATAAATAAGTACCAGAATGAAGCCTTAGCAATAGTCATAAGGTTATTCCAAGTACCTTCAAGATCAGACATTTCACAACTTCATTTGATTAGCAACAACTAAAAACTTGTCCAAAACTTTGACTTTCATTTTGTATTACGAACTTATAAACTTTTGAACCATAGACCATAATTACATAACAGCAAAAGAGGACATATTAATGAGAGTCTGGAAACATATCTAAAACTAGTTTGGCCCCAACATCTAAGCAAGCTTGTAAGCAGCAGATACAAAGTTATTTACTTAATTGTGACGAAGTTATTAGTACCAAGTTTGGCCCAATGTGACTTGAGGTCAACTGGATGGGAAAGATTGTGACCTAGAGTTGCAAGCTTGCAAAGTAGCTTGTGGTAAGCACTAAGCCTCATTTTCCTTCCACCGACACGCGAGCCAGGCCTGGATGGACTCATTGGAAGAGGGAAAACAGACATTCCGGAGCTGCAACAAGAAGATCGCCATCCCATCGTCCCATTTTTGTGGCACTGTCTAGCAACACCAGTGCAAGAACATACAGGTGGAGGAACCTTGGAAAAGTCAAATTTGGATTGATCAAAAACAAGGTTATGATTCTTTCTCTCAGCATTTGGTCCCAGCACGGTTTTTTTCTTGGATTTTTTAGATTTGTTTTTGGTAGGCCCTCCTTTGTCAGGTTGAGTAGATGGAGCAACAGAACGGATGGGGACAGCTACTGTATAAGTTACATGAGAGGAGCTTGTCGCGGATGAATATTGTGCAAAAGACGGTCCAACACCAGCATTGCTTTCAGACATTATTTAATTAAGGCCTCTTGAGAATCTGATTACAACAAGTAATAATGTTAGCTATGCTATGTAATAGAATAATCAATCATCCAATAAAGGTATTTAAATCATCATGATGATGATAGGTTAAATATTACTGTATAAAACATGATGATGATATTGCAATTAGAGATTAATAAAGAAATTCAGGATAAAATTAATATGTAGATAGAATTAAAATGATAGTGGATTATGATTCCTACAATTGAATTGAATTCAAGAGATACAAACTTACACGGTCAGCAGCTTCCCCAATCCAATCGGTGAGTGGATGGATGGAACAACCAGTAATATTTTAGGGTGAACGCTCAACATGATTTCTCAAATTTACCTATTATAAAATCCTCACGCTTTTGCAAGTCTCGACGAACGTGAAAATATTTATAAATTTATATATTTATATCATATTACAAATGTATTGAGTTTACAAAAAGTGTCATACATAATGAATAAAGTCAAGAAACTATCTTTGCATGTAATCTTTTTTATTTCTATATAAAAATACGATTTTTATCGAAATTGAATTAAAAAAAGCCTTCACGCATCACGTTTTATCGCGTCTTATCACGTTTTTCACTCCTCATCTCACGTCAAGCCTTAAGCCCAAGCCTTGGTCTATTGCGTGGCGTGGAGGTCACGCCTCGCGCCTTTGCGCGGCCTTTGCGAGGCCTTTGCGCGCCTTTTAGAACCATGATTTTTAGGTATCAATTTTTTTTCTTTTTCTTTTCCATGTATCACTAAATTACACCCGATAATGCACATAATATAACATTCAGATGCAGAATTAGTGGTAAATGGCAAAAAAATATAGTGTACAAATCACTTCCTATATTTTTAACATACTAATTTAATTTTATTAATATAGCAAGGTTGGATCAGGTGGTTGTCAGTTATCACCCTTGCCTCTGGATACAAAGGTTAAGGGTTCAATCCCCACTCCTTGCAAATCCGAAGGTCTTTTTTTACCTTTGTTAGAACCGAAAGTAGCCTCTCTACCTTAGGTTGGGGTATGGCTGTCTACATCTCAACCCCCCTCATACACTGTGGAAGACGATATTGAGATCCATAACCCGTGAAAGACGGTATTCGGTGTTACTTTACCTTACCTTTAATTTAATTTTATTGTCAGTATCGCTAAATAACTTTTAAATTATATTCGATATGTAATATGACTGGGTTTCACAAATTTACCTGGTTATATTTCATAAATTGCTAGTTTTATATGTTTTAACAAAAAAAAGTAACTCCCAATACCGTCTTCCACAAGTTATGGGTCTCAATACCGTCTTCCACATTGTATAGGAGAGGTTGAGATGTAGACAGCCCTACCCTTACTAAAGGTAGAGAGGTTGCTTTCGGTTCTACCGAAGATAGAAAAGGACCTCCGGCCTTGCTAGGGGTAAGGATCGAACCCTTGACCTCTGTCTCTAAAGGCAAGGGTGTTAACCACTTGATCCAACCCTTGCTATTTTCATATATTTTAACATTACGTGTATATTCCAAACTCAACATATGGCAGATGTATAGTCAAATGGTTGACCGTGGGCTAATATAAACCGTCCAAAACACACTTCACTTTCCCAAAAAAAACACACACCTTACTCCTCCAATCTCAATAAAAACCCTAGATCGTGATATAAAGGGTTTCGCTCGGCTAAATAGGCTCAATGATCTCTTTCTTCGCTTCGATAGGCCGGTACGGCGCTCCGCATGGTTATATTCATACATGTTCCGACTCGCATTAGGAACCACCGAATTCGGAATTGTAAACATTTTTTCGAATTCGTAAATTATAAAACACCGAAATCGGTTTCATAACCGTTTTTCTCTGAATTCTTGCAAAGAAGACCGAATTCGACAAATAACCGTTTTTCAATCCGAAATCACCTA
>BQNB010013714.1:0-10855 GCA_026074375.1 Tanacetum coccineum
ATTAATTTTGTTGAAAATTTTAGCTTTTTATTTATAACTTTTATATTATATTTTGAGGAAAATGTTTTTAATTAATACGGACATTATACTATGAAATTTGATTTCTTGTGAAGCTTTAGTTTTACATGCGCGAATTGATCTTTAATTTTCTCCCGCCCCACTACATGCTTCGGCATATGAGGGAATTATTGGAATTACTTGTGTTTTTGGACCAAATAGGAGTACAATATAGGGTTTGATCAATTTGTAATCCCACCATATTGAATCAATTTGTAATCCCACCATATTGACATCAATAGCATCATTAGTCAATTGGAAGTACGGCTCACCTATATGGACAAACTATAAGAGAAGTTTAAGGCAGGTAGAAGTAAGATTCCCCAAATGAAGTTAGGTTTTTAATACGCTTCGCGCTGACCTATTTCTCCGCTTCTTTGTGTGTCCTAAATGGAGCTACCGTGAACATTTGACAAAATGATGTCTATACCAAAAAGGTTAACAAAATGTTTTCTTAACTTTGTGCTACAAGTTGTTTTGCATGCTTCTTGTACACAATTTTGTCACATTTATGTGTATACCCTTTTATGAAGTTTTAAGTCTATGCCAGCCAAAACTAGAACACGTGCATTTGGCTTGACCTCTCTAGTTAGACCTCAGGGCCTTGCCAACCCATGGCGAATTTTTCATAGGTTAGATCTATGTCAATTTTCGCACGTTCTATTTTGGTGGACTTAAATCGAGTTACCTGGTCAGACCTCGGACCCGAGGCATAAGATGAGACCAAATATGCTTTTGACATTACTATAAGAGTTACTAATGTCATTAGTCTCATAAATCTAAGAGTTGCATTCCATGCAATTAACGCTCGTCACTTACCTTTTGCCCTACTTGTTTACATGTTGGTCAGACCTTCTGTAATAAGTGGAAGGTCAAGTTGGATCTTAGTCTTATTAGTAATTAATTGGGTAGTTAATTTATAGAATTTACTTATCGACTTTACTAATCTAGCTTTGATACTTTTTTCTAATTGTAGATGACAACCTCGTCAGCTAACAATTCGGTCTTCAGGGGCTTCTTCGAGAAGCAAAAACTGACTGGACCCAACTTTATTAATTGGTATCGACAACTTAGGATTGTACTATCAATTGAGGATAAGTTGAATTACCTAGAGCAGCCACTTCCTCATGCTCCTGTTGGCTCCGGCGGGTCAGCACGTTGATCCACGAAATCTATTGCGCTCATACTGCTTGGTAAGGATCAAAAAGAGATTGCTAGACTCATGTCAATGGCCATGGTGCCAGCCCTCCCTGATCCATCGGAAATATGGGAAACCTCCATGCTAATGACATGCTAAAGGAGTTAAAAACTTATGTTTGCTCAGCAAGCAGAGCAGGAGCTTCTCCAGACTACGCGATATTTTCACTCTTGCAAGCAGGAAGAAGGGCAGTCTATTAGCTCGTATGTTTTGAAAATGAAGGGCTATATAGATAATCTAGAGTGTTTGGGGCACCTCGTGACACTTGGCCCTTGCCGTAAAGTCTTGATTCTTATCGGTCTAGCAAAGGATTGATGGTTTGTACAAAATTACAATATGTATAGCCTGGGGAAGACAATTAAAAGTTGCATGCTATGCTAAAGCTCCATGATCAAACTCTTAATCTGCCCAAAAACAACGCTCCTGCTTTACATGCTATTCGAGTGGGTAAAGTTCAGAAAGGTAAAAAGCATAAAAAAACCGCAACCCCAATGGTGCCTAGGGACAAAAATCAAGGGAATGGGAAAATAAGCTCACTTATGATCCCAAGCCCAGATTACCCCGGCCACCAAGAGGGAAGAATCCAGCAAAGGACTCAGATCTGTCATGAGGTTGGCTGATGAGAGGACACTGAAAGAGGACTATCCTCACGTATTAGCCGAGTTGCTGAAGAAGAAAAAGATACGCAGCCTCTGGAGATGTAGTGGTTCAGGTTTCTTCGCTTATGGAACCTCATTACTTGCCTTCATAGACTCATGGAATCTATGACACTGGTTGTACTGGTACTCACATTTGTAATACATCGCAGGGTCTAAGGGCAAGTAGGGAACTGAAGCCGACGGGGCTCTTAGGCTTGTACGTGGCAATGGCAACGTCGATGCTGTGGAAGTAATTAGCACTTTGGTTTATCTTCCCTAGCGGATTAGTGATTGTTTTGAATAATTGTCATAACGCTCCTTCTATTACTAGAGGAGTATTTTAGTTTCCCGTTGTACAAAAGAATGGTGTTATTAAACGCTTCGTGAACTAATACATTTTAAGTTTCTAGGAACTAACATGGTTCTTAGTTTAGGCTATCCAAGGGATGGTATTTTTTGAAATTGATTTGTCTAATTCTTATGAAAATGAAAGTTCTATATATACTGTAAGCAACAAAAGAGCCAAGCAAGACTTGGACTCTGCTCTCTTGTGGCATTGTCGTCTTAGACATATTAGCAAGAAACGCATTAAAAAGTTACAACACGATGGACTTCTCAATTCAACTGACCTTAGGGCTTTTGAAAAATGCGTCCCTTGTATGTATGGGAAGATGGCAAGGAAACCTTACACACATCAAGTGGAAAGGGCCAAAAGACTGCTTGGGACTAATACACACGATGTATGTGGCCCATTTTAAGTCATTTGGTCAAGACAAGCTTAGCTAGCAAGCTACTTCGTCACTTTCACTGACGACTTCAGTCGTTATGGTTATGTTTACTTGTTGAAACATAAACATGAAGTGTTTGAAACATTCAAAGTGTTTCAAAAAGAAGTAGAAAATCAACTCGGTAAGACCATAAAATCGCTACATTCTAATCGTGGAGGGCGATATATGAGTCAGACTGTTTTTGATCATCTAAAGGTATCATAAGGATTATCGCCCTATCATATTCCTCCTTAAATCTTCAAACAATGGGTGTCAGAGAGGAGGAAACAGAAACCCTACTCAGATATGGTATCGATCTAATGAGTCAAACAACCTTTCTAAGTCCTTTTTGGATTAGGATCTTAAGAATGTTGCATCGCATTCTTAATATGCGTTCCAACTAAGAAGTTGAAAAGAACCATAAGAAGTTATGGCATGGGCAAGCCCCTAAGCGTGTCTTATTAAAAAGTCAAGGTTTGTAGGCACTTGTTAAGCGATGATACTCTTACAGCTTGCAATTTAGATACCCAGGTTTATTAAGTGTTCATCTTCATAGGATACCCAAAGGAAACAATGGGATATTCTTTCTACTACCCACCTGAGAACAAAGTACTTGTTGCTCGGAATGCTGAATTCCTAGAGAATAGTCTTATAAATCAAGAAGCAAGTGGGGATGTCAAGGAAGATCTTGAAATTATTCAAGAAGAAGATACGCATCTTTATAGCACTAGCTTAATCGTAAAAAGAGGGGATGATCTAGAAATGGAAGAACCTCAAAGTGATATCTTTCCCATTCGTAGGACACAAGGACACGACATTTCTACAGATCGCATGTGTTTATAATCGATGCTGAGGAAGGAAAAACATGAAGTTTAGGGATCTTGGTGACACCCGCTTACTATAAAGCGCATGTTAGACCCTGAGTCTGATAAATGGCTTTAATGCTTATGAATGTGGGAAATGCAATCCATGGAAAGACAACGAAGTTTGGGATCTTAGTTGAACTTCCTCTCCTATGGCAAATTCGTTAGTAGCAAGTGGCTCTTTAACGAAAAAGACCGACATGGATGAAGCTATACACACCTATAAAGCTCGTCTTGTGGCGAAGGGCTATACTCAAACCTATGGGATTGATTATGAGGAAACCTTTTCTCCTGTTGCAGACATTAGAGCTATTAGGATTCTTATATCCATAGTTGCGTTTTATGACTATGAGATTTGGAAAATGCGATATTCAAAACTGCTTCCTCAATGGATATCTCAATGAAGGGTTTACATGGAGCACCTTGAAGTTTTGTCAATCCAAAATATCAAAACGAGTATGCAGCTGAAACGTTCCTTTATGGGCTTTAATAAAGCATCAAGGCAATAGAATATTGGGTTTTGACGATGATTGAATAATGAAATTTGATTTATTTCAGTCAAAATGCTGATGAAAAAAGCCAGTGTATATCTAAAGCTGTGGGAGTTATGGTCACTTTCCTAATCTTGTATGTCGATGACATATTAATCATGGGAAACAACATTTCCAATGTTACAAGATGTAATCCTACCTTTGGAAGATGTTTTGCATGAATAGATTTAAGTAAAGATGCATATATTATTGGAAATCAAGATTCTACAAAGATAGATTCACCGACGGTTGATGTCTTTATGTCAAGTGCTTATATACGAGAAAATTTAAAGCGATTTCACATGGAGAATTCTAAACGTAGGAAGTTTCCACCATGCAAGAAAATGCTTAGATTGAAGTATATCACATCGGTGCTTCTACACCTGCTGAATTTGTCGTTCATGCAAAACATTCCATATGCCCTCGGAATTAGTGTTCTATTATGTTCTGCTGTGAGATGATACACGCTTGATGTTGCGTTCTACTCAGAACTTAACAAGCACGATTCAACAGGAATCCAGAGTGTTTTCTTCACTGGACTACTGTTTAAGATCTTTTTTGAAAGTATCTCTAGGAATACTAAGGACATGTTTCTACTGTTTATGGAGGTGATCTAAAACGAGTAGCTCAGGGTTTCTTGTACACTGATGCTGGACTATCTGTCGGATGCTGATGGACCTCAAGTCTAGACATGATATGTGGTGCATTTTGAATGGATGGTGTAGTTGATTTGAGAGGGCTAAGCAAAACATATTAGCTACTTCATCTGCAAATAAAGCTGAGTATATTGCTGCCATTTGATGCTTCTAAGGAAGCCGTGATGGGTTAGTAAAATTCATTTTGGGCTCGGTGTTATTCCCACCATGAAAAACCCTTAATATGTATTGTGATTATACTGGAGCAATCGCTATAGCTAATGAATCTGGAATCACTAAAGGTGCTAGATATTTCCGTGCTAAAGTTTACTACATTCGTGAAGTTATTGAATTTGGTGATATAAAGTTAGAAAAAGTTTACACAGATGACAACTTAGCTGATCCGTTTACAAAAGTGTTGGCTTTTCCAAAGCATTCAGAACTTACTAGGAATATTGGAATGCTTCCAGCTAGTAGTCTCATGTAAATCTGTGTTTATTAGTTATTTGGATAATTGGGATTGTAAGACAATTTTATTTTCTGATGAATAAAAATACGAGGTATTTGTTATCATTCATATAACAATTGTTTATCCTATATTTGCATATTTAATCCATGAATGATTTATCGTTTCTATAAGATGCCTATTGTCGGGTTAACAGTATGGTAGAGTATTGTTACACAAAGGCAACATATGAGTGTTGGTTCATATTCTTTGTATATATGGATGGTTCCCACCAAACTTATATGTTACTCACAAGGGATGCGTATTGGACACTCCCAATCCTATCGAATGTTTTACTTTTGGATACGTTGTTTGTTTAAGTAAAATTTCGAAACATTGTTAGTTAGTTCATCCTTAGACTTGAGTATACAAACAATGTTCTGGTATGTGAGTGGATATCACTTATTAATTATACAGTCAACGTGGTCCTGAAAATGGTAGTTATAAAGACTTTATGGATATGATGTGAAGCAGCTCACAACACTTGTATTCGAGAAAGAATTTGTTCCTCCAATTGATGTGCAGAATGAATACCTTGGCGCCTCTCCAGAATAATCTGATAATTGTTTGGCCCGAAACCAAAGGGTATATGCAAGATAAGATGTGATTTCTTGAATACAATTTGGTATTCTGTTTATTTGAATTCTTTATACGAGTATCTAAATGGGTTTAAACCTATATGAATTTGAGTTAGGATCCATATCCAAGTTTAACGGTTATATATGAACAAAACTAAAAAAAATCGAATATCTAATTTATAAACATAAAAAAATTAATTATATATATAGTTGTATCACTCCTCAAATCAAGCATTGATGCATATTCGTGAGTAACTGAACAAGAGTTTGCCTACTTGATTTATATAAATTCACATATATTGAGTAATAGTGAAGTTTTTGTTGGATTATATGGTAGTTGGATATGTAATACGCGACTAGAGGTGTGTGAGCCTATTGGGGGCACATACGAAAAACATTTAGAGTACGCTTTAAACTTCACGAAACAAACATTAAGTAAACTGTTTAGACAATGAATAACCAAGACAAGAACCTATGGTGTCATAACTATTTGGCCGGCCATAAGAGAAGGTTCTAGAGGGTGTCTAGATGCATTGGACCTAAGTGATAAGGAGGAAGAGTTGGGATAAGTCTTGAAGTGAGGATAAGGCTTAAACTTTAAGAGTTTGAGTCTTATCATGAATAAGGGAGGGTAAGGCTATAAAAACCCCACCCCTTAGCTCAAAACTCATGACTTATAAACCCTAGAACTATCCCAAGTCAGTTGCAATACTCTCCTTAACACTAAACAGCCGAAATTAAAGTTATAATCAAAACAGTTTGATTTTCGGTAATCCAAAAACCTTCCTGTTCTATTTCGGTTAACTATATTAGGGTTAAACCACTTGTGATTCGATCCCAAGTTTGTTCCAGAGGGTTTAATACATTGTTTTACATATTGTCAAGGTGTGACAATAGTTGGATTTGATCTAGGGTTTGTGGATCTCATTTTCGGTTGTACTGTAGCAGGGGTACAACCGAATTCGATGATCTTCCTAGTACAAGCATTCTGAATTTCGGTTAATTACATAAGGGTGGTTTTTGGCTCTAGATTCAGGTTGTGTTTGGCTTACAATTGTTTTTTGGGATACACGTGAAGTAGGACTAGCATCCGAGCGTGCTTGTTAGACGTGTTTGTGTGAGCACTTGTAAAGGTGACCACTTAGTCACTTGTTTCATAATTATTTGTTGTTGACTACAAGGGTATGTTTTCTGTTTATTTTTCATGTCCCTTATTGTGTGCATATGTATGTTAATTGATTATACTACACTAGATCTATCCGCTGCGTACTCGTAAGAGTTAATTGGTTAACTTGATTGTTAGATTCCAACAGTTGCAACTGTGTTTGGATGCTTGAATATAGAATAATATTCAAGCAATAAGGTTTCTGAAGACTTTTGTTGAAGAAAATTATCTAATTTCGCTTTCATTTATTTTTTTGTTAAGTTATGAAACCTTTTTGCTTTTTTTTGTTGATTTACTTCAACACTATGTGTGACTTTTTGATGTATTAATTTTGTTGAAAATTTTAGCTTTTTATTTATAACTTTTATATTATATTTTGAGGAAAATGTTTTTAATTTTTTGGCGTTCACTTGGATTTGGTTTTCTTGGTTTTAACCGAAACAAAACCGAATTCTAATTTGGTGTATGATTTGGTTTTATCCGTTCTGCCATTGGTTTTGTTTAGTTTTGGTTTTGACTTTAAAATTTTCAAACCGATAAACCCGAACGGTACAACCCACAAACCCAAAAACCGAACCGAACCGATGAACACCCTAGTTTCATCCTACTCATATTATCAGCACATATGCAAAAGTATGGGTTTATGTCAATTTTAAGCGTCGGATTTTTCCTATTTCCGTGAACCGTTCACTAAAAATCACACTTCGGAAGAAACTTAATCTATCGACTTATTTTTTCCTCAGCTATCGCATTAGAATTTGACCACATATAACTCTAATAAGAACATAATTTTCTTCCTTGATTATTTGTTAATTTTGTAAATACTTCATCAAAGTTATATAGCCGAATGTAAACAATCATTAATCTGCTTCAAATGTTGAGTTTATAGCTAAGTTAAAACTTATAAAACCTCTTGGGGGTAAGAAAGTATAAAGTTTAAACTTCATACCTAAAATTATAAAACATATAAACCCTATATTATCATTTTTTTTTAAATATGATAATCACCACCGTACCCGGTAGCATAGGGCATTATTCATACGACTCATATTCCAATGGCTGCGCTAACAACAAAAATCCGACACATTACTCAAACCATCACCGCTGCTTTCCGCCATCAGCCACCAGCCGCCGCATGCACGATTTGCATGGAAGAACTCGTCGTCAAAGGCGACACCAACATTAAACAACTCCCATGTCGCCATAAGTTCCATGCTAGTTGTATACGTGACTGGCTTTATCTCAAGCAAACATGTCCCATTTGTCGTTCTAAAATCGCTGATCGGTACATGCTCGTGAATACACACTTACGTGTGTCGTTTAAAGAGTTTAAACGGTCGAAGTTCTTGTGGGTGTATCAGTTGAGGGAGTTGATTGATGCATTGTTTCCTGAGGTTTGGAATGAGTTTAAACTTAATCTTAAAAATAAGATTAGGGCTAGATCATATATAGGGCCCGCTAGGGCTCGGAAATCCTTCATATGATCAATGAGTCGAGCCCTATAAACCATCTTATTAGAGTTGTTAATTAGGTGTTTAGGGTTTGATAGGATTCTTAAAGTTTGAATGAGTCGTTTGTTGTTTGTTAATTAGGGTTTTGGTATCGGAATACATAGTTGTTTTTTATGTGTTTTTGTTATTATCTTTTTATGCAAATGATGAGGTGATGATTTGATATAAACGAAACTATATCGGTGCAAATCGCACCATCCAGATCAATTCATAGATGATGTATCAAGTACTTTTAGTAGCGAAAAAATCAATTACTTAGTTTGCAGCGCATTTTCTTCTGATCGACATTGTATTTAGTTTGGCCTACTTTATCCTACAAAGTTTTGTGAAGGTAGTAATCCAACCTTACCATGTAGTTCCTTTAGAAGAAAAAAAAAATGTGTTGAGGAACAAGTCATACACAGTATACACGTTATGATTGAAGTCGTATGTTCTAAAGTAATAATGACCGTGAGGTAACCTAGCCTATAAAGATTCGGAACTGATGATACTTATCGAATCTAGATTGGACACAAGCATGCATTTCTTTACATTTGTATGTGCATAGTATTATCTTCCACAACAACAACACTACCCGATCCATCCAACGTTCTTTATATCTTTTAGCGTATTTATCAACCTTTTGTTATTTCCGGAATTCATAGCACGGATGATCATGACACTTAAATAAGCTAATGAAGTTGGCATCTACAAGAGTAATATATAGTGCCAACACGCTTTCCTTTTATGTTTTTCAAGAGTTTTTGCAGCGAGATTCAGATTTGTGGAAGCGAAAAGAATGTCACAAATTAAACTTATAGTGAAGCATGGTAATAATATCTTGTAAGCTTGTGATGTCTTTACTATTCAGTATTTTAGGCTAAACAACAAATCGTATTACTAAGACAATGGTGATAACATTATTAGAACAGTATAAACTTTTCATATAGAATTACCATTTTATGATTTATCACTCAATCACCACTCTTTTATTTATGTGACCTAAGACTCTTATTTTTCTTCTTTTTGATAATAAGATGAGTATATTAATAAAATATTTCAAATAACATATGATAATAACACACACATTGAACAAGACCAAGAGTTACACAATACTAAATATTTAGTCAAGTAGAAGTTTGAAAATTTGGTTTTACACTTAAATTGTCATTGGCAAATGTGACACACAATTGTTTTAACCATTTTGGTGTCTTTTTTTAATGGGTTTTTAGTTTCTAACGTAAGATACAAAATTTACTATCTTTCTATGCATTTATAGGAATTGTGTAAATGCTTTGGCATGCCTCAGATAATAAAACTTACTATTATAGTATATGTTGACAATTTTCTCCACGTCACGTTAAATTAGATAATAAATTCAGCTACATAGATATTGCTACATCAATTTTGATCTCATCTCCTATATAAACTAACCTTTCATCTCATAATTTATCATTCGAAACCAACATGACAAGTTCTTCGCTTCAAATAACATTTCTCTTGTTTCTTTTGGTCATAGGTAATTTTTCAATTCCTTTATTCTTAATTCAAAATTCTGTAAATTTTATCATCAAAGAAATCCATGTACTTTTTGATATTCAACGACACTATGTCCTAAGTAATCAACCTAGCATTCATTAATACTAGTTGTACTCATTAAGCTTTATTGGTATTTTGATTTTGCAGGTGCGAAATTGGTCGTATCACAAGAAGAATGCAGTAACACTGAATCTTTTTTTATATGCACGAAACATTCTTGTACGGATTTTTGCATAATCCTACATGGAAATGTATAATGAATATTGAATTAACCACACATCTAATGGTGTGATGTATCTATATTTATAATGACAAGAATACAAGATAATCAACTCCTATAATTGTGGAGTGATAGAGTATATCAACTCCTATAATTGTGGAGTGATAAGTACAAATATATTTAGTCAATATTATCTAATAATAAGTAACACCATCATGTATACAAGTATGCTATAATAAAAAAAATATACATCAAGAATAAAAATATTAAGCATGCTATAATATTACAAGATCTTTGATCTGAGTGATCAGAAAAAAAAACTTCAATATATTATTTCTTGAAATTATGATTTTTGAGGAAAAGTATGTATAATTGAGAAAATGAAACTCAGTTGCTTATTACTTTTCTTTTTAGGCTTAAGTAAGAAGTAGTGGGCGAAAAGATAGAAATAAAATAAAATAGATATAGGCTTAGGTAAACTCGGATCGTCTAGCGATCCTATTATCTTACGTTTGATCCCACGATATTACTTACGATCCTACCCCACATACGACACTACACGATTTTAGCTATGAATGAGGAAATACATGCTTTATTAACTCAGGAGGTACAATAAAATCGAGTTTAGTACACTGAAAAGCAAAAAATTTTGTTCGATACATATAAAAGA
>BQNB010013714.1:14904-31176 GCA_026074375.1 Tanacetum coccineum
TCAACAATCAAAAGTTATGTACGTTGGTAATGTAAATGACACGTAGAATCATCTCGCACTCCATCCATTAAAAATTTTCATCATATTAGTAAACATGGAAATCTATCCAAGATTTCAGAATAAATATGATGGATAGTAGAAATAAAAATGCTTACTTGCTCAAGACATAACCTTTTCGGAGAGCAAAAAGACATTCTAAAGACTTTGGATAAGTGTCCCCTTGGTATGAGCTCTCGACCAGATCAATTACTTTATTTTTCATATAATAAATTGCTTTACTAAATTGTTCGAGAAGGTGTTTCCCTATCTTTAAAAAGATCACTAGGAAGCAGCTCTATTATACAAAAGAAGAGAATGAAAAATTAGCTTTTATATATGAAGTATGTTACTAATATCTCCTGCTTCAATTTCACTGGTCAAACGAAAACATCATAAAAACAAGCATAAGGTGGAGTGATGATAGACATTTACTAATCTTAAGAATAATCAGATATATAACAATTGAAAAATAGATTAGTTTTTAATATATGTCTTCAGCCTCTGTTTTGGTGATGTATTTGACGTCCTTTGAAGCAAGAAAATCGTAGAAACTTGATAGATCTTTCTCCTGGCAGAATCTATAGATATGACCCAGAAAGTTGTTGAATTGTTCTAGTTCCTAAACAAAACACAATTAGTTGATCAATCGTAAGGGTCAACGAGGAATTCAAAAGTTTACGTGAGGTTTGTACTAGACAAAATATATAGAGATTTGTTCTGAACGACGTATGAGGAGGTCCAACAATCAAAACAGTATATTGAGTAGGCGATGGTGTTACATGTAGAGTCTCTATGACCACATCGCATCCTTACTAGGATTCTCGCATGCCATCCATTAAAATTTTTCAACATATCTGTAAACAAGGCAATCTATCCAAGATTTCAGAATAACTATGACGTAAAAAGTAGAAAGAAAAATGCTTACTTTGTTCAATGACATAACCCTTACGGAGAGAAAAAAGACATACTAAAGCCTTTTGGGATAAGTGTCCCCTATGTATGAGCCTCGACCAGAATCGATTACTTTATTTTTTATACCATAAATTGCTTTACTAAATTATTCGAGAAGGTGTTTCCCTTTCTTTAAAAAGGTCACTAGGAAGCTCTGTTATACAAAAAAAGAGAATGAAAAATTAGCTTTTATATATGGAGTATGTTACTAATATACTAGGGTAAAGACGATTTGTTGCGTACGATTAAAGAAAGATAAAACAAGTACTAAAATGAATTTTGTGTGATTCCAACCTCTCCTCAGTCACATAAAGAAAACAAGATATCCAAATAGATTAAAACACAATGCTGTTCTCCACATAAAGTTAGTAATGTAAATTGTGGTTTTTTCCACAATGATTTAAGAATAAAACGTATGCTTGAGACTGTGCTAGCACCCAAAAATATTTCTTATCTTAGATGGAGTTACCTAAACCATATAGAAGCTAGTGCGAGGTAAAAAAGTTCAGAACAAATTATATCAAACATAAAACTTATATACTACATAATAATTTTGTACTGGCATCAAGTCATTAACAATTATCCCTATACCTTTCAGTGATGGTAAGTACAAGACAAACCAATTAAGTATATAAAGAGAGATTATTCTACACTACAATGCTAAGAAAAAAATCAAGAACAAAATGTTTTACATCATTTTACGAAACATAGAGCCAATGACAAAGCACAACATCATTAGAACATAGAGTGATTCAGTACTACCTATATTAGATATTTTCCTCTGTAATTAACTTTTCTTATCCCTTTGAGCACACCTGAAAGACAGTATACGAAGACCATTTGAAATTAAATTTTTAAAGACTACAACATATGTTGGATATATACAGCTTGATATTAATCATCAATTTACCTTTCCATTACAGATCTAGATGACGCCCTTTAACCGCTACAAATTCAGTACCTTAAAACTCTTAATGCCCATCAACTCTTACCTTAATCAAGTTAAACGAAATAGTGAGACCATGTGAGAATGGTGTATGAGATATTGAGATGTTAGGGGCTCGAGAGTTAGGGGTGTATGGGAGACTGACTAATTGGGGGAGGCGAGATGTGAACCCTAATTTTGAGGGAAGTTTTTATTTTTTATTTTTGGGGAAGTTTAGGGGGAATTCAAATTTTATTTCAATTTTGGTGGAACTTTTAGGGGGGGATCAAGTTTATTTTTTATTTCGAGAGTAGGTTTGAGGGGGAAATCAATTTTTGCTGTAGGGAAATTACGATGTGACTGTTATGAATATATTGGTCACATATAATCAACTTAAATGTGGCCATAAACTTAATTTAGACACACATTTGTGATATGATGTGGCTATTGTAAAGTAATATAGTCACATGATCGTGCTAGAAGTAAATGTGACTATACACATTAGCTTTTGGCAAGCTAACACAAACTAAACTTTAAACACACATATTAAGTTACGTGACCATATGTACTGGATTTTGGCTACACTTAAATAATGTGTGACATAAAGTTTAGTGTGACCATATATGGCATTTGGTCACAGTGTTCAAGTGTGTGACATATATTTGTCACTATTTATATGTATATCGTAAATAATGCTTCAACCTTAATTTTCATTTATCACGCTTTCCAAATTCATATGTGGCTAAATAATTAGCAAAAGATAGCAGTCACCCTTAAATCATGTGTGACAAAACTTGACTGTATGATTTAGACACATAAAAAATTACTTCATGTGACCATATATGCCATTTGGTCACAGTGTTCAAGGGTGTGACATATATTTGTCACTATTTATATGTATATCGTGACTAATGCTTCAAGCTTACTTGTATTTGTTACGCGTTTCAAATTCATATATGGCTAAATAATCAGAAAAAAATTACCAGTTACCTTTAGCTACATAAATGTTCGAATGTGTGGCAATTAGTTCAATGGTCATACGATCAAAATTTCATGTGTGGCTAATTAGTAAATGTTGTCTATTTTGGTACATTTAGCCACATAAATATGTGAATGTGTGGCCGTTCCATTTTGCCCATGTGTGACCAAATCCCAGATTTTTGCTAGTGTACTTAAACTTAGCTTTCAGGTTGTTTAGCAACTGATCATTAGTAGAATTATGTCTCTTGGATGCTAAGGCATGCAACTCTAGCCATTCACTAAACCCTAACATTTTGAGTTTGAAGTAAAGATGGCAAAAGCACCCGAAACCGACGAGGAAAACTAAAACCCAAACTAGTTGGGTCATGTTTAGGGGCGGGTTCGCAGGTTTGGATATGGGTTCGAGTAGAAATGGAAATATTGTTTATTTTCTAAGGATTAGGTTTCGGTTACGACGGGGTCCAAGTAATACCCCTAGTTACCCATACCCGTATTCGTACCCGAATACCCGAATTTTATATAAGGCTCAAATCACTTTTGAGCTCTTAACCCTATTCCTTAATAGCCATATCTTTATATATTGGTACTTACAACCAATTAAATTGATTATCATGCATGACTCTTAAATTCTTACACACATTAACTAATCAACTCTTTGATCTTCAAACTTTACAAATACTCATGTCTGACGCTTCAATTATTAGTTTTATCACACACATAACTCTTTCATCTTTAAAGTTTAGGTTCATAGGTTCTTCACTTCTTCTCCTGTCTTTTTAATTTTATGATTTGTATCTATAATGTATAATAAGTATGTATATCATATACGAGATTGATCATCAATTATTTATATAAATTATTGTTATTCACTTATAGCCTTATACCACTAAGGCAGCCAATTGTTTATAGCCTTATTGATCATCAATTATTAATCGTGAATAATCATGCCTCTTTTGCGAGGATAATTTTTAAAAAAGGATATCTAAATTAGTGTTGAAAAGTTTATTTATTAATGTTTATACAATAAATCATTGGAAATATACAAAAACCTAATGTCAAAATTCGAATTTTAAAACATGATGTTCTATTTACTAAAGAATAGTTAAATCTCATGACTGATTCAGAAATATGTAACGAACGCGAAAAATACCGAATTATAACGAATGGAGTAGGAGGTTTACAAGATTTCAATAAAAAGCGTTTAATAAAAGTAAATTTAATAAAAATTTATACTTTTTTCCGGCCCAAGGCCCATGGGAAGCCCATCATAGCCCATGGGCCGGCCATCCATGTAAGTATATAAGCCCTCTCCTAGCCTTGGAGAGGGGTTAGTTGTTCCATTTGTTACATTTCATCTTAATAAACTTCATCCATTTTCCATCCATTCACTCTCTAACATCACAACCCACATCTCACTCTTGTTCTTGGTTTGATAATAAGATTACTAGTATTCTACAATTTTGATACATCGTCTTAATACGAAACCGTGGACATAAAAAAGGTACAAAACGGAGTTAAAACGCGGAAGATACGCACTATTTTATCCTTGTGCACTATTTCCTGACATGAATAGTGTTGGTTTGTTTTTAATAAAAAATTTGCTAAACATTTTAGAATCACTTAAATAATATTTATAAATATTATTTTACAAAGGCGATTGAACTATTTATACAATTATACGAGTACAAATACATGGTTATTATTTATCAAATGTGATTTAAATATTATTTCAGAAATACAATTAGATGGTGATGTAGCTATATAGAATTACATACGATATTAGTTATTCATAGTACTTAGTACTCATACGAACTAAAATTAATTAGGTTGCATTCGGACGTTTACGTGACGCATTTTCATTTTGTGATTTACATTGTTAATTCATTCACTCAAGGTGAGTTTATAGCCCCTCTTTCACTTGTTTTACAATTACTTTACAAATCTCGGGGGAGAATCCATGCTTGTTACAACTTGTTTACATATTCATGTACAATCTCTTTTGCATACTCTTATACATACTTGATACATCTTGATTTCGTAACTTAGTTACAAACTCGTTTACATATTTGTTACAAACTCGTTACAACTTTGTTATACACTCATTTGCATATCTCACGGTGAGATACAATACTTGTTTTTACTTATGGACGCAACAACTATACTTTACTCTTATGATTACGAATTAGCTTAAGTTGCATGAGCTGTAAATTACTCGGAGGGTAAGCGCGAATGTTATAAATAGATCTATTCAGGATTGACAATCCCCGTTCGGGTGATTAGCTATCACTGGACAAACGAACATTATACCATGTCAGAGCACGACTGGATTGGTGTCTACAGGGCCAACAACTACATACTCATGAACTCTTACCGTGCCTTGAATAAAGTGGCATACATATAAGTCTACATCGTAGTTTCATGAACTTAAGGGTGCAATCATAATCACTCCTTATATTACATACTAGGCAATACATACTTGAAATATTTTGTGATATTGTGCGCATTACAATTATCATACACATTTTAAACATTGCGGTCCCACATTCATGTTTGCATTTTTGTAACTACTGTATGGGATACAATAGTCACACACACTTTATGAAACTTTGATTCCAACATTTATACTTATATTTTTATGACTATTATAAGGGTTGAAATGGTCATACACACTTTGCAAATCTTTGGTTCAACATTTATACTTAAAAAAATCTATAAACTAGCCAACTTTATGTTGACACTTTTAAGCATGCATTTCTCAGGTGAATTAGATGCTTGGCTTATCTGGTGTGCATTGGAGTCCAAACTTTACAAGATTACATTCATGGATTTCTACAAACAAATCTCATTGTATTATTTTAGTCTTACGTTATTGATGCATACTTTAGGACAAATGTTACAACAATTCACATTTTAAGAAAATCAACGAGATTACTTTTCAAATGACTCATTTAGAGGTCGTTCTCTCATATCTTGTGTTGTTTTATTATGAAGTAACGCACCTAGACATACTTCCGTTCTGACCTATTTTGGGGATGTTACAGATTGGTATCAAGAGCCAAGGTTATAGAGAACAAGGTCAAATGTTTTTACCTAGACTATAACCATTTTCAAACATTGCTTCATACAAAAGTTTTATATGAGACATATACATATTATTTGTTGCATTAGTTGGTCATACTAGATGCTTACATGATTCATATACGTGTTCATATTATAGTACGTAGATATATACATAGATGTGCTTACATTTCTTAAGGCAATGTAGTACTATAAGCTCGTAGGTCCTAAACATCATCAAACATTAATTTACCTTATAGGATACCATCATCCAATTATGCCATGAGGCATTTCATTTCGCCATGACACGCCATTCATGCAATGAGTGCATATTCATTTTTACCATACACCATCTTACATCACGTTTATCATCCATACTGCACGCATCTTGCATGGGTTCATATAAAGACAATTTATATAAACTTTTCTCTTGCAGGTTATGGATGCACCTACTATTCCCGTCTCTGCTGATTCCTCTGAGGGAATTTTGGAGATGTGATTGACATTGGTGTAGATGCTATCCACCCGGTACCCGTTGCTGCTGTTACTTTTCCTGCAGTGACTATTGTTATGACACTAGCCCGTCATGGGGAGGTTATTCGAGGCATTCATGATCATTTGCAAGGGGTGCCCATCAAGGAGGAGATGAGTACTTTGAGATTCAGGATGTGTATGGCCGAGGCAGAGAATGCTTCTCTGCGTGGTAAGATTAGGACCATGGAGGCTATCGGGACGGTTACTCGTAGCCAGGAGAAAAGGGCTCGTATGGAGATGGAGCGACAATTGGCTTCAGTTCAGGAGTCACAGCGACAGGACCGAGAGAACTTCAGGAAGCTCCAGGAGTTAGTCACTAATTAGCTCGGATGTCGCCCATAGATACCTTGTTTTAGGAATTATGTATTAGCTTGTATTGGAAGTTGTAGTATCAAGAAAACCATGTAGTACTTTAGAGGGAAAACAATGAAACCCATTATCTATCAAATCATCGTATTATGAAAATTTTGCAAATTTTGCTTTAATCCCTAAATTAATTGTGCAACCTACTCTCACAAATATCATGAAATCATAACGCTATTTTGACAAAAATAAGCAATGCATCGTTAGTCCTCAATTATACATGGCCTGATCAACTATGTATAATTCAGGAAGGACCATGCCCATGCTAAGAGTAGTCACCCTAAAACTTCTTGTCAAGAAAAAAAATTTCTATTTATATCAAAGTTGTGTGCGCATTCATAGAACGTATTTATCATGAGGAACCCAACTAATAATCATGATAACTAAGTAAACTCCTACACCATCTTGCAATAAATTTGACATCATCTTACACCAAATCCTAAGCCAAACAGGCGAAGACGTATCATTAGTCACCCTAGGACAACCCTCCAGCAAGTTAAACGTCATCAAGGTATTGAGACCCGTACCAATGAAATTCTACATTAAGATAGCAAATTGACTTAGCATGTATTAGGAGGATTAAGACGAGCATTTACACCTCTTCATCAATATTATTTCGGAAGGCAACTCGAACTGAATTGCAAAACGCAATTCTTTTAACACGTAGAGACTGTAACAACTCATATTTTCACACCTTTTTATATCAATGAACATCCAATTATTTATTTTAAACTTTTACATGTTCACTTTAAATTTCTAACGTTTAGCTAAATCGCGTAAACTAAAAATCAACATTCAACATAAGCGGGCATCAAACAATTAAAAATTTACGTCAGGCAAGTGTTAGATAATTATTTAGAGGATAATTATTAACTTTGCACATTTTATTTTTATTGGTTGCGTAAAGTTTTTACGTTTCGCGATAAAATACATTTAGGCATTCACTGAACCACCAAAACTTATCTACGCTTTAACAAATACCCAATACTCAAAGTTTTATAAAACTTCACCCATATTTATTATGTTAGCTGAATTATGCTTATAAGGACCAAACTAAAACCAAATGATACAAGTATACTCTTTATACTTAACAAATACCTTCCTATAACTACAAGTGCTACTAGTATTATTTTCAAAATATCAAAGATTTTTCCTAGCTCTTCCCCCCCCCCCAATTTTCATGGCTTATGTGCTCCATAAGGGACATAGAGCACACAATTTACACCAACTAATACTTGTACAAACCTAGAACTCATGTAACCTAGCCATGACTAGTAGTTTTGACCAAGACTCCCCTTAATTCCCTACCCTTGTTTTTCTCATGGTCTTGGTCTTCAAACTAGTAACATGGACTTATTCTTGTAGTATATAAAGGCTTCAACTAGTAAGATAACACACACTTTCATTTCCTTAACCAAAAACTTCACACAAAACCTCTCTTTGTCTCTCCCTAGGCCATGGCTCACCCAACACCAAACAAACCATCCATACAATTTTTATTACCAAGTATTCAAGTGTTCTAGTATCATATCTAAGACATTATAAGGTGTATTGAAGGCTTGGTTTAGCATTTACAAGGGTTTAATCAAGAAAGTGCGAGATTAGGGTTTCTAGAAAGTTTAGGGTTTACTAGTCTTGGAAGCTTGGGTATTGATTCTAAACTAGGGTTTAGAACTTGTTACTCTTCATCATACTTCGTCTTAAGGTCATCTAAAAAACCTTACACTCTTTATATTTGTGATTTTATGTGTATATAATGTTTATATAGTAAATCACCATCTAGGAAATGTTATAAGTGTATAAAATGGAATTTTATCTTGATCATGGTTCAAAGTATACTTCTCATATGTTATTATGATGTTAAAAACATGTTAGAAAGGAAGAACATACATTATACAAGTGTTGATTAATTTATAAAAAGGATATATAAATTAACTGTTGAAAAGTTTATTTATTAAGTTTATAAAATAAATCATGAAATATACAAAAACCTACTGTCCAAATTCGAATTTTAAAACATGAATTTTATATTTTTTAAAACTATTACATCTTATGACGATTCCGAATATGTAAAGAACTCAAAAATCCGAATTATAACGAAGGAGATACGGAGTTTACAAGACTTCAATAAAAAGCGTTTTTATAAAAGTAATTTTATAAAAACTTTATACTTTTTAGATCTGATAAAAATAGTTGAATATTTTTCACAGCAAGTACATATTTTTAGGATTTCAAAACACTAAGAAACATAAAAAATAGATCAATAACGAAGAAGTTATGCTATTTGCAAGTTTACGATAATTAAAGTTATAAAAATAATTCTATAAAGTGTATGAACAGTAAAAATCATTGTTCATCAGTGGGTTAAAAATATTAGAATGTAATATTTTGATACATCTTAATACAAAACCGTGGACATAAAGAACGTACAAAACGGAGTTAAAACGCGGAAGATACGCATTATTTTATACTTGTGCACTATTTCCTGACATAAATAGTGTTAGTTCGTTTTTAATAATAAAAAATTAGGAAACATTTTAGAATCACTTAAATAATATGTATACATGTTTTAAACTTTATAAATATTATTTTACAAAGGCGATTGAACTATTTATACGATTATACGAGTACAAATACATGGTTATTATTTATCAAATGCGATTTAAATATTATTTCACAAATACAATTAGATGGTGATGTAGCTATATAAAATTATATACGGTATTAGTTATTCATAGTACTTACTATTCATACGACCTAAAATTAATTAGGTTGCATTCGGGCGTCTACGTGACGCATTTTCATTCTGTGATTTACATTGTTAATTCATTCACTCAAGGTGAGTTTATAGCCCCTCTTTCACTTGTTTTACAATTACTTTTCAAATCTTGAGGGAGAATCCATGCTTGTTACAACTTGTTTATGTGGAAACTAAAAGGGGAAGTTGAATAGTTTACATGTTCTTTTTCATTTTAAAAGTTTGATTTCAAAAATATTTAGATTCGAGTTGTATGTTTAATCAACCAACAATATGAACAAACAATTACTATCTAAACTATGCCTAAATAACAATAGCAATAATAAGCAAAGAGATAAGGAAAGGAACAATCAAACCAAGACGCCAATATTGTATAGTGGTTCGGCTATGAAGCTCCTCTTTGCCCTACTCTACTCCTCGAGTATCCTACTCGAGATTTCACTATGTCAACAAGCTCCCTTTAGGCGGAGACAATCGTTTACACGTCGCTTACGTTATTTTCTGACACTAAGCTAAATGTCGAGTCATAATCTTAGGTAGAACTAATATAACACATCACAAGATATACACACTCACAAGATCTACACAATCGTATCTACACAATATCCGAATCACGCAAATACACAAGATAAATATAATAAAGATTTGGAAAATAGAAGAAGAGAAGAGAGATCACTAATCAACACTTTGTTTCTTGGCAAATACGTCTGTTCTTCTCTTGCACTTGATATAGAGGAAAGATGAGATGAAGAAGATAAGATGAGATCACTTGAAATAAGATCTAAGAATGTTAGTGATCAATATTTTTAGTGAGAGAAAAAAGATAGAGAAAGAACTGAAAAATTTCGTGCAAAGAGGAATGTTTTTCTGCTGGGAATGGAGCAGTATTTATAGACAGGAAATTCCAACGGTAACTGGAGGCGGTCCCGGCGGCCCCATATATATATAGGGGCCTCCAGGCCTATAAGAGGGCCGCCCCTAGACTCCGCTCCTGTTTTTGTCTTTTTGTGGTGAAGGTTGTATCTGCTATGGAACCTTCCATTTTGAGGGGAAATTTTGAAATTCAAATTTTAAGTTTTTAATAAAACTTTTTTTAATTAGAAAATATTTTGTAAATGTATTTTTGAGAAAATACTTTTGTAGAATTAGAAGTGAGGTTTAAGAGAAATATTTTCTTGATCACTAATCATGCTTAATGATTTTGTTTATTCATACCTTAAGTGATCACTATTCTTAGAAATGAAATTTCACACTTAATAATTTGTGAACGTTTATTTTTATCGTAAACATTTTACATTTTGTTATTATCAAAATAATGAGAGGTCGAAAAATATAAATAATGTTTTTAGACATTATTTGTATTAACAATCTCCCCTTTTTTTATAATGACAAAATATAAACTCATTTTAGATAAAATTAAAGGTTTCAAATTATTAATGAGTTTTGTTCTATTTCTCCCCTTTTTTGTCGAATCCAAAAAGGATAATCATCGAATTGTAGAGGCGAGAAAGAAATTGATGATATTAAGACTCCCCCTTGATGTGAGCTCCCCCTCGTTTGGGGCACCAAAGGATCGATCTTATGAAATTTATTTGCTACAAAATAAGGTTAGAAGCACAAATGCAAGACAAATATCTAATAAACATAACACCATAGTTATGCAAGCATAAATAAATTTCATTCAACACATAGTAGATCAATACCATAGTAGTATGATCATTACAAGACAAGGTAAACATAAATTAAGACATAAAGCATAAACTAGTTAAATCTTGAATTATAGTAGATTTCATAATCAAAAGTTGGTCGTTCGATTATTTGGGTAGGTTAATTGTCCAAAAGGGATCAATTATGGTGAAGAAGTTGTTATAGGAGGAAGTGAAATAAATAGAGGACCAATGATATAGATTTGATTATGATTAAGATCGTCCTCTCATATAACAAGATACATCTCGGGTAGCAAGCAACAATGAGCATAACCCAAGTGAAAGGTTACTTGATCTAAGAGTTAAGGTGGATGGAACATGGTGAAGTGGGAGTGTTAGGATTGGTGATCCCCCACTCTCACCCGCCCCCACACCCCACCCCACCTCCGCCATCCTATGCATCAATAGCTTGTTGTAGATTAATCTCAAGGAGATTAGACAATTGATGAAGTTCATGTGCAATTTGGTTTTGAGTTGGATTTTGAGTAGATAAAGAAGATGAAAGAGATTGTTTTATAGGAAAGGAGGAAGAGACCTATTTGGTGGAGGAGAAGGGTGTTATGGTGTAAAAGATTGTGACTATTGAGTCTTCCAATTTCAAAATAGGGCCTTTTTATATTTTCGTGAGTAATCACGAGGGGTATATTGCTAGAGGATAACATTGAGACTTTGAGGAGGAGTGAAAGGTGTATTAGAGAAGTGGCGATTGAGATGATGAAGAATGATGTTTATATAGAAGAATTTTAGGAAATGCATGGTGTTGAAGAATAAAGATTCTAAAGAGTGTTTGGTTTAGAAAGGAAAGATTGGCTAGACCTAATGGGAATAGGGTCAAAGTTGCAGATAAAGAGGAGACTCAACTTATAACGTACCCTTCTATACGCGCGGTTGTGATTCTCATCTCACACACATCTTCACCTAGTCTACTCATCTTATCGCGTGACTTATATCAAATACATCTCGGGTTAGCAAGCAACAATGACATAACCCAGAGTGAAAGTTTACTTGATCTAAGGTAGGTGGAGGGATACATGGTGAAGTGGGAGGTGAGGGATTGGTGGCATCAATAGCTTGTTGTAGATTAATCTCAAGGAGATTAGACAATTGATGAAGTTCATGTGCAATTTGGTTTTGAGTTGGATTTTGAGTAGATAAAAAAGATGAAAGAGAGTTTGTTGTTATAGGAGAGGTAGGTAGAGACCTATTTGGTGGAGGAGAAGGTGGTGATGGTGGAAGATTGTGACTTTGTCTCCAAGGTTCAAGAATGGCCTTTTTTTATTTTCGTGAGTAATCACGAGGGGATTTGCTAGAGGATAACATTGAGACTTTGAGGAGGAGTGAAAGGTGTATTAGAGAAGTGGCGATTGAGATGATGAAGAATGATGTTTATATAGAAGAATTTTAGGAAATGCATGGTGTTGAAGAATAAAGATTCTAAAGAGTGTTTGGTTTAGAAAGGAAAGATTGGCTAGACCTAATGGGAATAGGGTCAAAGTTGCAGATAAAGAGGAGACAGGAGAATTTTGTGGTTCCTCTAAGGGCGATCCCTTATATTAGTGGTGGTCCCATATATATTAGGGAGGCGCCCAACATTTAAAGGGGCCGTTTTCTGGAGAATCACAAAATTTTCCAGAAGTTTAATCCTTTTTCAGAGTAGTCAATAAGGATTAGAAGGACGATTATGGCATTTTCATCATTTCAAGAATCACATAATCTATCTAAAGGAGAAGAGAAATCATGTAATGTGGTCAAGTGGAAGCATATAAATGACTTGAAAGACCATGAAGTATCATACAACAAGCATGATATATTATATGGATAATAGTATATAAGTCACATAAAGACCTATGAGATGTCATATAGCATCATTAAATGAGATTAGGAGAAGTTAAATGTGTACTAGAATATTTTATAATAATACCTAGTTTACTTCTACTTGCAAGACAGTCACAACAAATACTCGTGTTACTTTGCTACATCTACACTACGTGTGATGGTCATGATGTGCACAGCGAAAATCTTCCGAAATCTCATCGGTTGAAGTATTGTGTAATGGGTTCATTGTTGTTGGATAGGAGATGAATTTGTGATTATTTGGAGAGAATCCAGTTAATTTGTCAAGAAATTTTGATAACAAGAGTCTGTATGGCAAGATGTCGTCGGATCGATGTTTGAAGTCGTTTATTCAATTTAGAATGAAATGAGAGATGTTGAAAGGTATAGAGAAGGTGATGCAGAAGAGCATGTAGGCTTCACAAGCCGACAAGAGATTTTTGTCGATATCAACGGTACATATAATGTTCTCACGAATGAGAAGATGTGCCGTTTTAAGATAAGGACAAAGTTCTTTGACAAAAAGTTTGCATGGATCTTCAAGTGAAAACTTGAAACCATTTAGACGTTTCTTAGTTATATTGTATATGATTGAGGTTGGATGAGTTAGTTTAGTATAGAGAGGATCTTTTGTTGGAGTGTTGTTGTGTTTATTGATGAAGTTTAGAGACCATTTATTGTTATAAAAGCAATGTCCTTCAAACGGAATATTGAGTAGTATTCTAAAATCCCGAAATGAAGCACCAACTCTCTTTTCATTTATTTCAAACAATATGATCCAAAGATCATCTATGAGAGTTAGTTCAAATGTTTGGTAAAATTCGTATATGAATTTTGGATAAAAGTTTCCAATAAATGAAAAAGAGTTTGAAATCCAGTTTTGTTCAGCTTCATTTCCAATTTACTATTATGATCAAATGTTTTTTCAGGGATTCTTCCCTCATGAATGGGTCAAGAATATATTTTTATAAAAGATGGTTTTTGAGGAGAGTTGGTGTGATTTGAAAGGTAAGATTTATTTTGAGTTGGAGGAATGTGAGTTTTTGGGCTTTTGTGTTTTTCTTAAGACATTCCTTTGTTCACCTATCATCAATAGTAATATTTTAGTAAGTATTATTCATGAGTTCCAATATTTGTTAGGCAAGTGTCTAATGAGTGCCTATATGCAACATATGTGGAGTAACGATTAACTCGACCTAAAAATAAATTCCTAAGAGTTAACCCAAATGCTCCTTAATTTGATTTTGCTCAACCAAACAAGTCGAAAAATACATATGAATTATGTATCTCGAAATTTGTTCATGAGATCATTATGCATGTGTTTGAAAATATTTTTAGATTATATTGACAATGCATAACAACAATTTTATTTTGTTCTTAACGTGAGTGATTTGAAAATGAAATTGGGGTTTTGGTTCAAAATCAATTTTTCGACAAACTTACCAATGTATGCAAATCCTATGTCTACGGGAAGCATATTAGTTGTATATTATATCTTATTAGTCCTAATTGTACAAAATTAAAAGAAAAATAGAAAATCCCCAATTTTAATTTTGATGTTCATCATGAACCCTAGACTCAAATTGAAAAAAAATAGATGAAATGACTTACAATTGATGATCTTTAAGATGTTATGAATGATTATTAGTGTTGATTTAATCTTCAATTAGAGTTTTAATGGGTGATTTTAAGTTTTTGGGTGGTTTTCATCCTTTTCGTCGCTGTAGAGAAGAAGGGGGTGTTTGGTTTTGTGTTTGAAATTTTTTTGACTAAGTGTTCAAGATGGGAGTTTGCTGACGGCGGTCCCATAATTCCTGGCGGTCCCAAATATATTAGGGGGCCGCCTAGGGTAAGGGGGCCTCCCTCAGCTAGGGTTTTTGGACTTAGTTTTTGACAAAAAATTTACCAAGAAGAGTGACGTCTTAATTTTCATTTCGTGAATTAAAAATACTTAAAGTACTTCAGATGAAGTAATTAAGTTGTCACGACATGGAATGGAACACAGACTAGAATCGAAACTAGAAAAAGGAGAAGCGGACTCATAAGATTTATGGAATGTGTTTCATCATTCCTAAACCAAGACGTAGATAGTTAAACGATTCACATTTAAGGGGTTTAGTAATAATGTCGTCGATGTTGTCGACGGACGGAACTTTTTCGATTAAGATATGTCCTTTCTGAACATTATCACGAAGAAAGTGGTGACGTATTTCGATGTGTTTGGTACGAGAATGTTGCATCAGGTTTTTGCTAAGGTCAATCGCGCCTTTGTTGTCGCACATGATGGGAACGTCGTCGAGTCGTACGTCGTAGTCGATGAGAGCTTGTTTCATCCATAATGCTTGTTGACATGCCTTTCTGGCGCTTACGTATTCGGCTTCTGTAGTGGATATAGCAAGAGCGGTTTGTTTCTTCGAGCACCAAGATGTTAAACAACATCCCACGAACGTACAAATACCGCTAGTGCTCTTCCTATCCACATAATCTCCCGCATGATCAAAGTCGGCATATACTACGGTTTCTATGCTGGTCCCCTTAGGATACCATAATCCTAAGTGCATAGTGCCTTTAATGTATCGGAAGATACGCTTAACCGCTTCAAGGTCAGAGGTTTTGGGATCCTCTTGGAAGCGGGCACAAAAGCAGACACTAAACATGATATCGGGTCTACTTGTCGTTAGTTATAATAATCTACCTATCATGCCTCGATACTTGGTATTATCTACCTACTCGTACTCTTCGTCTTTCATGAGTTTAGTATCGGAAGACATGGGGGTTTTCATTGGTTTAGAATCTTCTAAGCCAAATTTATTAAGCATTTCTTTAATATACTTAGTTCTATTAAAGAAGATACCATTTTCCATTTGTTTTATTTGTAATCCAAGGAAGACGTTAAGTTCACCTATCATGCTCATCTCGAACTCGTCATGCATGATTTTGGCAAATTCATCACACATGTCTTGACAAGTCGAACCGAATATAATGTCATCGACATATATTTGAACGATGATGAAATTTGAACTTTTCTCCTTAGTAAAAAGAGTTTTATCTACCATTCCTATTTTATATTCATGTTTAATAAGGAAAGCTTTTAATCTATCATACCAAGCTTTGGGTGCTTGTTT
>BQNB010013714.1:31210-76618 GCA_026074375.1 Tanacetum coccineum
ATTAACATAGAGAAAGAAAATTAAGAAAACTTCTCTACAACTAATCTTCCGAAACTTTAAACTATACTTTTCCGAAAACTTAAAATTCCGAAAACGTAAACTTCCGTAACTATACTTTTCCAAAACCTCAACTTCCGTATACTCAATTTCCGTAACCACAATTTACAAAACCACACTTTCCGTAACCACTAATTACGAAATCTAATGTTCCGAATACTAAATTCCCTAACCACAAATTACGAAATCACAAATTATGAAACTAAAAATTCTGAAACTACAAATTCTGAAACCAAAAATTCCAAAACTACAAATTACGAAACCAAAAAATCCCAAAATTCAACTTCTGAAACCCCCAATTCTGTAAGTTCTAAAGTTTGAAACACCAATTTCCGAAAACTCACTTTCCGAAACCACAAGTTACGAAATCTCACTTTTCAAACACACTTGCGAAAATCATTCTAAAAATCACTTTTTGACGTGTTTAATCCAATATTTTTATGTAAACTAGTTGTAAACACATAAAACATTAAAAAACGATTTTTGATGATTTTTTCTCGCAAAAATGTGTGAACCAAGATAAGAGGAAAATAAGCTAAAATAATCTTTTAAGACGTGAAAGTTTAGAGCTTTTTGATTAAGACTTCTTTAAAACACATAAATCTACTAGAAAAACATAACCTTTAATAGATATGAAATCTAAAAATGACGTTTTTCAGTGACTTTTTCAAAGAAATATAGTACCGAAAGTTTTATAGAAAAATAAGCAAGAAGACATAATTTTTAAACCACAAACACAATCAAATTCTCCCTTGACGATTGATACCGCATTTAGGAACCAAAATCTATCCCATAACACTACATGTAACACGTGTTGGGTTTTTACAACTATTAACCATTAAAGATCACGAGTACGCAGCGGAATAAATAAAACACGTATAGAATATGCAATTAACAAAAGGATCAAGAACGTGTACCTTTTAGCAATTAACAAACATCGTTCTTGAATATACGCTTGTGTATAAATCGAATACCACGCAAACTAAATAAGTTACCAAAGTAGATAACCTCTATGGTGTGCATACACTACACGTCACCGAGATACGTTAAGATGCTAGTCTTTTCTTCACGAATAAAACAACCCAACACGATGTTCTTGTTTGATATTAAACCAACAAACTAATACCCTAAAGGGTATAATCGTAGATCACCAAAGTCAAGAAAGAATAATAAACATACATGCATGTATACAAACTGGTTTGTCTACATGCGTTTTACATGCATGTGATTCATGCATACATAAACAGGTATGTCAATTTAACATCGATGGGGATTTGAGGTTTTTAAATGTTGTGTCAGTCGATTGACTTTTATTTAATATCATATATCGCACATCACCTCTTTTTTGAGGAAGGGGAATATATGTATATATATAGCCTTAAGACTTGTTCTTAAAGTCATGCTCAAATACCTCCTCTTGTTTGCTAGAAACAACACTTGGCCCCCTTCTTTCTTTCTTGTTGCGACCATTTAATTATTTCGTGAAACATATTAATATAATTAATATACGATAAATATATTAATTACATTAATAAACCTATCCTCTGTGTATACGTGTGTGCCCCCATAGGCTCACATATTTCCGGTCGTATATTTATTTATGGTATGGACATATTCCAACAGCTCCCACTTGGACATGTCACAAATAAATATAACAACATTGGTAAGCGTCTAGCAACACGCCAATGCTCCCAGAAATACCTGAGTGTACTTTCATAAAGTCACAGTTAAATGATTTAAGTATTTACAATCCCTTTGTTTCCGATACCGTGTTAAAAATGGATATGGATCAATAGTCATTCCATTAATTAACGATTCTGTTTCTCTTATATATGATTAATCTGTGCGGCCACACATACATCTGATTAACCCTACGAGGGGCCCAATGGCATCATACTTTAACTATTGAAGGAACAAATTCTTTATTGACTACAAGTGTCAAGTCATCATATGGCATAAACCATTCTGACATAGCTCTTATTAGTTACCTTATTCAGGATAACTTAAAACTCTATCAGAAGGAATATCCACATATGCAAGACCTACTTGCATACTAAAGTCTAAGGAAGATTTAGTAAATTAATAATCACTTACAAGAATTACTTAATGACGCCGATCCCTAAACGCTGATAATCTTGTTAGTTGGTGAAGTCCACTATTAATCTTATAAATACCTCATGTTGTGTGTTTGGTGGACACTTCCCTTTAATATCCAAGATATACCAACACTCAAGATTTGTTTCTTAGTTTAACAATATTCCCATATTGTTAATCGACAACGGACTAATTTAGAATAAAAAAAATTATTCACGGATTTAAAATGCAAATATAAGGACACAAATTTTTATCGCTCTCTCTATATCACACATACCACGTATCATTAATCATTAATTAAAATTGTCTTAATATCCCTTATCCTAATATAAATAGATCAATGCCATGATAATTCTAGTTGAAATCACGGCATCAAGATACGAAGATGTAATTGTGAATGGCTAGATTTCATTATAACTTGTAAAAACACTTGTATTCCTGGTTTAAGCATGTATAATTCTTTGAAAGGTAATCACATTGTTATAAGATAAACGAGTAAGTAAAAGAGTTTGTAACAAGCATGTATCCCCCTCGCGGGTTTATAAAACATATAAATAAGTAAAGGCGAGGTTATGAACTTTACATAACAGAAAGACACCCCCCCTCCCCCCCCCCACCCGCCCCCTTTCCTATAGCCTTGAACTTTACTTAATGTAAGTAATTAGTTATACAGTTGCTATACGTTGAACTATCTATTGCTGTGGTATATAGTCATTGTATCCTTCCCACCATCCCCACCCGCCTCTTCACAAATGCTCCTTGAAATTGAGAGGGTGATTATAGTATGAGCATTCATAAGAGCTATCTGAACTAACTGCTCGTAGGGTTATAGAGGGTAGCGATTGATAGATTTGGTTAGGATTGTAAATAATTATCTGAAATGAAAGCAGAGACTCACACGTGATAGGTAGCATCGTAATTTATCACAATCATTAGAAACCAGGAGGTAGAGGATTCTTGAAATGATAGATCATGACAGATACCTGTAGAATAGCCACGCAATCTCTCGTCAAACCAGAAGTAAAATAATCGGTGAGTCTTGGTTAAGATGTTAGTGATTAGAAAAGACGCTATGTAGGTTTAGTATGGTATGCCACGTATTCACACGTTTGTTTCTAATAAGAGTAGTGATGTGAATTTAGATTGTGCTCACGATCAGTGTAAAGGATTTCGCTGTCCTTATCATTCAGCTACCAATTACTATATTGCCCACTGTTTAGTTGCTTATCGGAGTTGAAGTGGCGTGATAGCATGTCTAAAAGTGTGCTCGTTACCGCGATACACAGTCAATATTCGTGCACTGTCATTCCATGTGTGACGCGCGCAACCATCCCACATATCCCACAACAAATCCTCACCACTACAATATACATGTCACACCTCAGGCTTATAATTAAACCTACCTATAGAGAATAAACGCCCCAACTCCACATTCCCATGTACGTGTGCCCCAGCTGTTCACCAGATTAACCTACGCAAATATTATGAGAATGTACGTAGAACCCAGCCACCACACTACCCTGCCAAGAACGACGACACCCCTGCCCTACTACCTATCCGACAAATCTATCACCTGATAATCACACCATACACCATACAATCCCTAGAGATAAGTCCACACACACATTCCCACTCCGCCCACCACTCGACGCCGCTTACACCCCTCCACATCTCTAATATCGCTCACTACCACGCCCCACCCACCTCCCACCCTCCCTCCGCCTGCCATTTGCTCGCTCACCCCACCCCCCGCCCACCCTCCTCTCTAATCGCCTGTTTTAAGCGTTTTCAACCTCAACGCTCGTCCTGAAATGTTAAAGCACGCACGCTAAGAGATTCCCTAACTCCTTCAAAGTTCACTGCCTCTCGGTAGGTTTTAACTCGCTCCTGCTACTTTTACCACCCCCATTTTTCAAAATATTACCACTTTTAGACCCCTGGGCGTTTGGAAAATTACAATTAGGCTTGGAGTTTGCACTTTTACGACTCTTGGTCCCTCAATTTTAAAAGATATACCCAAGGCAGTAAACTTGGAATTTGAAACAGTGACATAAAGATCCCTGAGTATAACTTTGATAAAATGCTTTTAGTCCTTTTTGGTAAAATTTTATAAGTTTCAAAAAGTTTAACTATATTATTACCCCTTGCATGGATTATAATTACAAAAACATGTCCCAAATTGCCAGTGCAAGCTTAGTTGTAAATTACAATAGACATTTATAGTTATATTAAATAAAAAATATGAAGTTTTAACGCAACACAAGTTTAAATAACGCTTCGTTAGGCTAGAAGCAAAATCGGGTCAAACTTAGGGTTTCAAATAAATACAAAAACAGTAAACGTGCGGGTTTTAAGTTCAAATTCCTTCAATAATCAATATAGTGATTATTTTAACATTAGGCTAAAGCATGTAGAAATATTATAACACAACTATTTAACCATTATAGCATTTAGTTTTAAGAAAATCGCGAATAGGGTTTCAGGTGTACGTTTTGGATCAAAATGGAAATGAGCATGATTTAAGTTATGAAACTTTAACAATGTGTATTTTTAGGATATATGACATTATAGGGTGTAGATGACGTTACATTAGCAGAATATAAGCTTAGAGAACCTGGTTTGAGCTTATAGCTTGGAAACTGGCCAGAATCGGGACTTTCAGCTTCGTACGGCTAGAGTAACGACTCTCGGGCTTCGTTTCTTGGTTTCTTTTGCTTCCTTTCTGTACTTAAGACTTCTTAAGATCTATTAGAATTCATATTGATCAAGGAGTTGCTACTATGAAGGGTTATAGAGGAAGAAGTGGGGGATGAAGAAGAATGAACACACAAGGTCCCTATTTATACCCATTTGAAGGTATACTGAGTAAGCAAGGGTTATGATCTGGCCTTGACACATAGAGGGTCTATTTAGGGAGGTGTATAAGCTAGAAAATGAAGTGTGGAGGTCTAGGAAAGTAGCTTGTATGTGTTGTTAACCTTTCTTGCTGCCGCGGCTGAATGGAGCAAAAACAAGGCCATGTGCTTCTCAAATTTGACCAAGGATTGGTCTAAGTAGGTGCATAAGCTGCTTGAAGGTTTCTAGAAGAGTTCTTGGGTGGTCATTTGCACATGGTAAGAGTTTAAGTGAGTCAAAATGAAGTTACAAAGGGTGCGGGTCATTTTTGGGCTCGGCATGATGTTCAAGGGTCTTTCCAAGGTACATTGTGTTTATAATGATTAAGGATAGATGAAATAGGTTGTTAAGGTCTGGTATTAAAGTAATTAGCAAAGATTAGCAATTCGTTTAGGTTCTATGCTAGTAGAATTGGAGAGAAGAAACAGGTCCGGGTTTAAAAATAGGGCTCGTTTTTTTGAGGGTTTTCTTAATTTCTTGGTTTATATTTTGCATACTTTTGATTAAGAATGATGGAATACAAATCCTAGAGCTTATATAAAGTATTATCAATGAAGTTTGGTCGTTGGTTTAAGTTAAAATGGGTTTTGAAATGAGAAAACGGCGTCAGAGTCACAATTAGGCATAATTAGGGTTTTATGGATTCGTTTAATGGGTTCCTAGGCTTTGTTTTCTTGCACATTGCCAATTTAATGATAGATAATGATTTGTAAACTCATTTTATGAGTTTACAATGGCCCTGGTTTGTTATTGGGGATTAGAATGGTTTTTAAAACGATGGGGGGGTAAACGGGTTTAAATGAACCAATTAGGTACATTTGTGGTTTTAGGATATGTTTTACGTACAAGTGTAGTTAGTAAAATGTGAAGTAATGTTGAATAATGATTTTTTGAATAGGATTGATATGATTGTAAAATAAGTTTTTACAACTTATTTGAGTGTTGGTTTGGGTTTACAATGGATAAAAGCCAAGAAACAGGTCATGGTTTAGAAACTAGCTTGGTTTTAGGGTTTAGGGTTTTGAATTAGGGTTTTGAGTGTAAAAAGATGTATGAAAGCTTATGAATAGAATATTTAGGGTTTACACCTTGTAAAATGAGTGTATTAACTTGCTTAAGTGGTGGTGAAGAAATTAGAATGAAAACGGAGGTAAAACGGCTATTTTAGAGATCATGCTTAATGACTTGTACATTGAGCTTTTAGAGATTTGTACTTTGACTTGAAGAGATTTTATATTTCAAATGAGATATCATATTACTTGTACATATGCTTTAGTAGCTTGTGCATTCACTTTAGGAGTTAACCCTTCCATGAGATTAGGGTTTAGGGCATCCGATAATGGTTTAAAGCCCGTTTTGATATGATGTTGCAAATGGTACCTTTTAGGAAGAATGTACCTTGTAATAATGATATTATGATATTGACTTGATATGTTATGATGTTTGCTTGACATATAGAGGATTGGATTGCATTACTTTGTTGTCTGAGTCTTTTTAGTTTGTTCACTTGAGTTAGTGCAGGTTATATTGCATATTGGATATTGGCAAACAGTAATGTAATAGTAAATAAAGCGAAAAATTTCCCTTGAAAAAGGTGAGTTCGTATATAACTGATAGATTGTACATCATCTAACTTAATAGATGGATATTTACATTTATGAAAATTATGGGTTGTTATAGGATTGGCTAATGAAAGCAGTTCTAAGTTCATCCCATGTTTTAATAGTTCTTCGTTGAGTTCGTCCAGCCATGTTTTTGCTTCTCCAGTTAGTGATAGGGGAAACATCATTAGGCGGACAGCTTCATTTTTGGTATCTATGTATTTAAATATATCGCATATTCCAAGGAATTCATGAATATGTTTATGAGGATCGGTTTTGGTTCTGCAATCAAATTGGTTTCCTTTGACGAGAGTCAAGTGTTTACCTTTAGTCGTTACGGCCATGTATGTGTGCTTCAGCTGCCTTGTTGGAGTGGTACTTCTGGTGAAAGATTGTAGAATGATCAACCGTAAGCCTTTCCATACAAAAACCCATATTTACCTTTATAAACTTGTTACTCCTTAGCTTTAGTGGTGGAGATGTGTATCCTTGCCAAGCTTATGATAGAATACTCGTCACGACCGAGCAATTGAGCGAATTAGTTACATGTTACCACATAGATTAGTTGAGTGATTTGAGTGTTTTCATCTTCCTATTTCGTGAGGTGTTTGGTTGTGTACTTGTAATAGATCGAATAAGTGCTTTAACAGAAAATATCCTTAAGGGATACATTTTTATAAACTTCTAAAGGCTACTTGAGGACAAGTAGGATTCAAGTGGGGGGATATTTGATGACATCAAATAACGTCTATTTTATAGCATCATTTATCCCATGTTATTAACCCATTTTGTATAGTTATTGCAAAGAATTGTTACTTAATCGTTTATATTTAAGAATTGCAGTAATTATGGAGTAATTGGTGAAAGATAGCAAAAGGCGCGCATTCTAGATATTAAATAAAGATATTTTGAAGATTACTATTCTAAAGACCAATACGCTGTATCCATCAAGGAAGATACGGCGTATCCAACCGACTTTCAGACCCTATAAATACAAAACTCAAAAACGAGTTTTAAGTGTGCTAAATCATATTCTCGATACCTAAACCATAAAAGTCAATTTTAGAGGAGAAAAAGAGCAGAAGAGGTCGAGCAACGTTATCAATTCCATAGGAGACATCGTGTAATTCCATATACTTTAGTAATCGTTCAGTTTTTGGTATCATTCGTTAACTCGGTTAGTTTACCTTGGCTAAATAATTGCTCTTGTATTTATTATGATGTTTGAAGGCTAATACCTTCGGGTATTAGCCATTATTATGAAGATCTGAATGTTTGGTATTTGTTTATCTCGATTTCTTAATTTATCATTGAATGCTTGTTTATGTTTATCAATTTATACTTGTTTACGCGCTTTTGTATGCGACCTATCATTCAACTGGATCTAGTGATATGGACCAAGTAGATCTAGAGTCTGGGATAGCTCTCCATATAGTAATTTATACATCTAGAATTATAGTTACACAAATATTGTCCTTCTAAGTCTGTGTCTAGGATACGCTTCGGGCTTAACTAGTTAATTGGATATTGCCAATGGTTTATTGATCGTGTTGACTAGCAGGTGACCTAGATAATTCAACAAGTAACGTTCTGATTCCATTGGATAGTTAGACAAGTGGACTACTAGTGTATAAATTACCATTAAGCGGTAAGTGGGTAAAGTCTCTATGAGCTAGGGTTTAACAAGATCACCATTGCTTTAATCCCTAAGATAGATTATAATCAGCAAATAAGGATGCTTTATGCGGATGCTTTAATTGTGACAGAATTAATGTGTCTAGGTCTTAGGATGATGTAACGCCTAAGTCTTAAGAATGATATGCCACCTCGAGAGAAGAAATCATTACACTTAATAAACAAACCAACTTTCTAATCGGATTAATAATGGTTAATATAGTTTTCTTATATTTGGCTCGACCGCTCTTTTATCTTTTGTTAATTAAGATAGGGTGGGGTTAAATTGCCTTGAATGATTTTATCACCAACCAAACCGAGCCATCTCTCAGGCTTAAAACCCCCTTTTTCCCGTTAGAAATAGTATTTAGACAACATTGTTAAGAAATAGGATAGAATAAAAACATAGATTAGAATAACCAAGATTTTTAAATTAAATTGATAGATTTTAAAACTCGCTTGAAGTATAGTCGGACACCCAACTTTACCACGAAACTACTACCGATTAGGTATACTGCCCGTTAAAGTGTTGTTTTTGGTTTAGTTGGCAAAATATAAATTTAAAACTTAAATCAATAAAATATACACCACACAATGACACATCAGCACCTCACAAAGCAATGTGTTTGATTTTTGATTCACTCAAGCCATGCAGATAGGGTTTATAATTATGAAGACACTCAGATGTGCAGACATAATCTAGATAGATACCATAGCTTTGTGTATGACACATAAACATGACCGATGAGGCGTGAGCACCAGACAAAACCTCAAAGGGGCAGAACTTGATACTAATGGAGGTGAATAGCATATACTGATCTTTTGTGCCGAAACTTTAGCCTTACACTTTAAACTTTTATATTTTTTATTCTTTCTTCTCTTTATTTTTTAACACCTAATAACTAAGACTAGCACGGAACTTCTTGCTTTTACCTTTGATTTCTTCAGCAGAATAGCACTAAAGGGAGTGCTACAGATATAGGAGCTTAGGAGGGTTTTTTTTCTCATAACATATGATTTCGCCTAGAAATTAATCTCACTACAGTCTAGTAAATGATGATCAAGCACAAGTTCTAGAGCTACTAAATTACCGTCTCACTGTAACCTTTGCCCTTTTTGTGTTCTGAATATAATCCATTTATAGTCCTTTGACTATTTGACTTTGGTCAATTTATTCAGATTTGTACCATGTTGACGGTGGTGATTTTTATGAGATATGTGATGATTTAAGGTTTATTGTGATTAATAATCCCTTTTGGAAGGTATTATTGTGTTATGTGTATTCCTATGTGTTTGACCTGAGAATTTTGAGAAATGCCAGAAACACGATCCATACACGTCCGTTAATGCCAATTTAAGTTTGGAAGGGGTGATATTTAAAGTGAGAATATTTCATGTGAATACTCTAGGGTTAAGGGAAAAGTAATTTTAAAGAGAAATACCCAAGCTAAAATAACTTGAGGACAATTTTTTACGGTTGAGTATTACGAGCTATTAAGTGATTTAACAACACGAAAAGAAAGACCCAGACCCATAGGATGCTATGGACGTCTGGTATGGATAATGTAAAAGGTTGCTTAATTTTAGCTAATATTCCCCACGGTGTGTAACACTTAATTCCTATATCACTCATTTCCACTCATTCTTATTATTTTCAAAAAAATCAAAAACTACACACTCTCTTGTGTTGTGTTGTAAACCGGTCGAACACCACACAAAAAGAAACACAAAATATTGGAAGATTGATCAATGAAAAACCATGAAGAAATAAAATATTGGGGGTTGATATCTATAATTTGGTTATTTCATTATTTAAACAACGTTTGGGTTGTCCGGTTCGTGTCGAAATCTACAAATTTAAAGATTTTTTAGTACTTTTGTCAGAATTTAAATTTTGTTTGTCCCTTTTGGGTTTTATAATTGATGCTATAGATGTTAGTTGTACAAGTTTAAATCGTTGTGAACAATCGATTTTAATAACGAACGTATGATTAAAGTGTGTGTTTGGTCATGAAGTATACCCCAGTCTTCCCCTGTCTTTTAAAATACTATAAACATGAGCTTTGACTTGAAGGAAATAAAAAAAAATGAATCATAAAGCATAATTTAGATAGTAGCTTCTTATCAAATATTCGTGTATTTAATTTTTTAAAGCTAATTTCTGGCTTATTTTAAGGCTTATACCACGAAGGTATCCCAAGGATCACTAGGAAAGAGTTGATTTAGATTATTTAGGTGAAATGGCGTTATGTCGTGAATAATTTTTGAGTCTTATGGTAGTAATCAAGAAGTGATACGTAGCATAATTAGCTTATAATTAAAGCTTAATATACCGTGATTGTAGAGTTTAAGACACACGGCCCAATGAAGTCTATTTGAAGCCGCAGCTTAATGGGAGGGCTTATTTAGTCCGGATTATTATTTATATATAAGTATATACTTATATATGTAAATGGACTTTGGTTTTGGACTTTTATGCGTATTTTGGACTAATAAATGTCCTAATGTACCATTGTGGGCCTTTAAGGCCCAAATAATCGATATATAGTAGTATGGGAATATTGGACCGTACTTTTGAAAGTAAGAATGAATGTAAATTACGAAGTGATGGTTGAATCAATAATTAGAATAAAATAGTTGTAAGTGAACAAAAGCAAAACTATAATGGAATATAAAACAAAAAGTGGATCTAATAATGAGAAAAAATATAATGAAAATTAGGATTTAATACCATGGTCAAACTATGTATGAGCCGTACGAGTCATGTCGAAAATTCGTAAATAGTTTAAACATTATAAAATTTCTTAAAAACATAATTTTTGATTTATATAAATAATAAAATAATAATTAATCATTTTTATATATATAATAAATCACTAAAAGAAGAAATAAAAAATATTTCTCAAAACTTCTCTAATGATGTAAAATACAGTCGAACACGTTACCATAAACAACCGTACCAAATCAAATAAATGAGAGACAAATATTACCGAATTGACAAGTCTAGAAATAAAAATAATTAATAATAATAAAAATATATTATAAAACTTATCAATACACATCTCAACAAAAAAAAACGACATAATACACGGAGAATAGATCTTATAAGAAAATGATGAAAAATAAAAACGCACACCTACCCCCCAACACACGCACCCAGAAAATGTTCCCAACAACCACTATACACAACACACATCACACCCAAATATCCCTCACTAAATACTCCAATTCAGCAAGCCCAATTGCCCAACCCATTCCACTTCCCTATCTGTCTACGAATACCAAAACAATATATCAAGCGAATTTGAAGCAACAACCAAGCATAATCTTAGAAACACGTAGCCCCACAAATAAACACAGCATTGAGTTTTGGTTGCTAAAGACTTGCTTGAGGTGAGTTCTCGTAGCCCCACTTTTTACTGTTTTTCCGTTGGGGGAAAATGAAACTCAAATGTGTTTTGAAATGTTTTGAATTGATCTATGCGAAATGTGGTTTTGTTTTGGGATAAGTTACGTGCTTATGACTGCTATGTGAATATTATATGTTGTATGATTGTTTGGAGCGGATGGGTACGCCTACCCAGTATTTGTGTGATTATTGGAGCGGATGGGTACGCCTACCCAGGTTTGTGTGTGGTCCTGCCCTAATTTTAGTGCTCTAGCTGGTAGGCCCTTTAGGCGCGTAAGTGACATATGGATTGTTGATTAGCGGTGATGCTAGATTGTTTGCATATATTCACTGTCATATAGCACTATTGTCCACTGTTGAAATATTGGCACAGCTTTTGGGTTAAGGTCAAACTTACGAGCTCGCCAACATTATTGTTAACGTTTTCGAGTATCATTTTCAGGTGAAGTGAAAGAAGAATAGTTTGGTGATTGTGTTAGCACACTTAGAAGTATCCCGAGTGGATTTTCATGTAAAGTCTTGCTTGCTTGTTGTTTGATTCTAGTATTTGTATGTTTTGGATTAAGTTTGGATTATGGATCATTGTGTGGGCATTTGAATAATTGTAAGAGATTGTGGATTTTAGTTGCGATTTGGGACATCACTTGAGTTTGTTCAAGGTTGATGGTCTTCATAGCACTTGGAGTTTATGCAATGTAGTTTTCTCTATTTTGTATCTAGTGTTATGATTGATCATTATGTTGCTTTCCTGAGTTTCCGCAATTGTCGGGGTGTGACAGATTGGTAATCAGAGCCAAGGTTATAGAGAACTAGGTGGATTGGCCTAGACTATAACCTAAGATATGTTGTTTAGTTGCGTATAGGATCTATGTGCGTGGTGTTCTGCTTTTGTGTGTTTTTGTATGTTTTTGTGTGTTCGCGGTTTGGTGCTTTAGTTATGTCAGTCATTGAAATGGGTAAGCTCAATATTGAATATGACTGGGAAAGAATGCGAATATAAGTATGGTGGCCAACGTAGTTATAAGCGTATCATAACTCACTCATACTTGATAATGTTGTTCACACAAATCGATGTTGACACCGTAGGGTGGATTTATGTGTATATCTGGTTATATATAGTAAGATATTCTATATATATGCGAGTCTTCCCACTTACCTAATGTTGCCCATGTTCTCCCTCGTATAGATAATGCCGCCAAGGATGAGGACCCGAAGTGCTGGTCGGCCTGCTGCCGAATCATTAGGAGGGGAACGGGTGTACGGGTTGGTAGAGATGTAAGGGGTAGAAGTCCTAGGGAAGGTAATGATGAGCGTGTTGCTGATTTGAATGGTCAAGGAAATGACCAGGGTTTGGGAGCTAACGGGGGTGTAGAGGGAGTCAATGGGAATGTAGAGGGAGCCAATGGGGGTGCACCTGACTTCTCGATGATCATTGCCCAGCAATTGTAGAACCTCTTACCTGCCATGCTAGCTCAGGTTTGTAACTGAGAAAATGTTGGAAACCAGAATGGTAATGTGGTTAATGAGAACGTTCAGGAGAATATTATGAATGTGTTAGTGAATGGCAACCGGGTAGGTTGTTCATATAAGGAGTTCTTAGCTTGTAATCCTAAGAAATATGATGGTAAGGGAGGTGCTGTAGTTCTTACTCATTGGATTGAGAAAATGGAGAACGTATAGGATATGAGTGGTTGTAGTAATGACCAAAAAGTGAAATACACTGCTGGTTCATTTGTGGGTAAGGCTTTAATGTGGTGGAACTCTCAGATCCGCACGCTAAGCTGGGAAGTTGTTGTTAGTATGTCATGGAATGACTTTAAGTTTATGATGATACAAGAGTTTTGTCCTAATCATGAGATGCAAAAGTTGGAATCTGAGTTGCGGAATCACGTTAGGTCAGAGCTGGCCATGCTGCGTATACTGATAGGTTTCATGAGTTGGCTAGGTTAGTTCCACACTTGGTAACTCCTGAGAGTAGGATGATTAAAAGGTATGTGTATGGCCTTGCCCCACAAATTCGTGGGATGGTGGAAGCAACAGAGCCAAAGATTATGCAGAAGGCAGTGCAGATTTCTGGTGCACTGACCGATGAGGCTGTTAGGAATGGACCAATTAAGAAAGCGGAGAAAAGAGGAAATATAGGGGAACCTATTAAGGATAAGAATAGTAGAGATGATAATAAGAGGACTAGGACTGTGAATGTTTTTGCTACTACTGTAAACCCTGTAGGATAAGAGAATATAGGTACTTGGTCCAAGTGTACCACCTGCAACTCCTACCATGCACCCGGAGGGCCTTGTCGCACATGCTTCAACTATAACCGCCCGGGTCATTTGGCAAAGGATTGTAGAGGTGTGCCGAGGAATGTGAATCCTGTCAATGCTAAAAACCCAACTGTTAGGGCATGTTATGAGTGTGGTAGTACCGACCATGTCAGGTCAGTTTGTCCTAGGTGGAATAGGGCACAAGGACCGGGAGAAAATCGTCCAAATCAAGTTGCTGCTAATAACAGGGGTCAGGGTCGTGGAAACCAAAGGAACCAGGCTAGGGGTAGGGCATTCATGTTAGGAGCAGAGGAAGCTCACCAGGATCCAAACATTGTGACGGGTACGTTTACTTTGAACGATCATTTTGCCACTACCTTATTTGACTCTGGTGCCGACTATAGTTTTGTTTCTACTACTTTTATACCTCTGTTAGGCTTAGAGCCCAACGACTTAGGTTTTAGATATGAGATTGAGATAGCTAGCGGGCAGCTAGTAGAGATTGATAAGGTTATTAAGGGTTGTAAACTAAAAATCAAGGGTCATGTCTTTGACATCGATTTGATACCTTTTGGGCATGGAAGTTTTGATATGATTATAGGTATGAACTGGTTGTCTAATTATAAGGCTGAAATAATTTGCCATGAGAAGGTAGTGAGGATACCACTACCGGATGGCAAGGTGATTAGAGTAGTAGAAGAGAGACCGGAAGAGAAAGCGAGATTGTTGATGAGTGCTAAGGCTAGTGATAAAAAACAAGAAGAGATTGTTGTGGTTAGAGATTTTCTTGAGGTATTCCCGGATGATCTATCTGGATTACCGCCTATTCGGGAAATTAAGTTTCAGATTGAGTTAACCCTTGGAGCAACGCCGGTAGTAAAGTCTCTGTATCGTTTGGCACCTTTTGAATTGGAGGAGTTGTCGGGACAACTCAAGGAACTCCAAGACAAAGGTTTCATTTGACCAAGTTCGTCGCCTTGGGGAGCGCCGATGTTATTCGTTAAGAAAAAGGATGGTTCTTTGAGGATGTGCATTAATTATAGAGAATTGAATAAGTTGACCATTAAGAATCGTTATCCGCTTCCTAGAATTGATGATCTATTTGATCAATTGTAAGGGTCGCAGTTTTTCTCGAAGATAGATCTTAGGTCTGGATACCATCAGCTGAGAGTGCATGAGGATGACATACCAAAGACTGCATTTAGAACTCGTTATGGACATTTCGAGTTCACTGTAATGCCCTTTGGTCTGACTAATGCACCAGCAATATTTATGGATTTCATGAATAGAGTTTGTAGGCCGTATCTTGATAAGATTGTGATAGTGTTTATAGACGATGTCTTAATCTACTCTAAGACTCAAGAGGAGCATGTAGAACATTTAAGGTTAGTCTTGGAACTGCTCAAAAAGGAAAAACTATATGCTAAGTTTTCTAAGTGTGAATTCTGGCTAAGAGAAGTGCAGTTTCTTAGGCATGTGATAAATGGTAATGGAATTCATGTGGACCCTAGTAAGATTGAAGCTGTTAAGAATTAGAAAGCCCCTAGAACTCCGACTGAGGTTCGTTCATTTTTAAGATTGGCTGGATATTACCGTAGGTTCATTGAGAACTTCTCTAAGATAGCTAAGTCTCTTACTATCTTGACTCAGAAGAGTAAGACTTTTTTTGGGGTGAGGAACATGAATTTGCATTTCAGACCTTGAAGGATAAGTTGTGTAATGCGCTTGTTCTAGCTCTCCCTGATGGACCAGAAGACTTTGTGGTATATTGTGATGCGTCCGGGATAGGACTAGGCTGTGTGTTAATGCAAAGAGGTAAAGTGATATCCTATGCATCTAGGCAGTTGAAAATTCATGAGAAGAATTATACAACCTATGATTTAGAGTTGGGTGCAGTCGTGTTTGCATTTAAGATCTGGAGACATTATCTGTATGGGACAAAGAGTGTCATTTATATGGATCATAAGAGTCTTCAACATATCTTTAGTCAGAAAGAGTTGAATATGCGATAGCGTCGTTGGATAAAGTTGTTTAGTGATTATGACTGTGAAATTCGCTACCATCCTGGTAAGGCGAATGTGGTGGCTGATGCCCTAAGTAGGAAGGAAAGAGTAAAGCCTAAGAGAGTTAGAGATATGAATATGATCCTTTAGTCGAGTATCAAGGATAGGATACTGGCGGCTCAGAAGGAGGCCATGGATGAGTTTGTAAGATTGGAGAAAGGTTTGGATGAGATGATAGAACAGAGAAGTGATGGAACCATGTACTACCTAGATCGAATATGGGTACCTTTGAAGGGTGAGGTGAGAACCCTGATAATGGATGAAGCCCATAAGTCGAAGTACTCTGTACACCTAAGAGCTAATAAGATGTATTATGATTTGAGAGATAGGTATTGGTGGCCTGGAATGAAAAAGGATATAGCTAAATATGTTAGTAAGTGTTTCACTTGTTTGAAGGTTAAGGCTGAGCATCAAAGGCCATTTGGCTTGCTCTAGCAACCTGAGATTCTCGTATGGAAATGGGAAGGGATAGCTATGGATTTTGTGACTAAGTTGCCTAGGACTATTAGTGGGCATGACACAATCTGGGTCATTGTGGACCAATTGACTAAGTCTGCTCATTTTCTACCTATGCGTGAGGATTATAAGATGGAAAGGTTGGCTATATTGTATTTGAATGAGATAGTTTCTAGACATGGTGTACCGATCTCGATTATATCGGATCGTAATAGTCGTTTCACATCAAGGTTTTGGCAGTCAATGCAAGAGGCATTAGGGACTCGTTTAGACATGAGTACGGCTTATCACCCTCAGACCGATGGTCAGAGTGAGCGTACTATTCAAACTTTGGAAGACATGCTTAGAGCGTACGTCCTATACTTTGGAGGAAGTTGGGATGTTCATCTTTCGTTGGTTGAGTTTTCGTATAACAATAGTTATCATGCTAGTGTGAGATGTGCTCCGTTTGAGGCTTTGTATGGTAGAAAATGTCGTTCGCCAATTATGTGGGCTGAGGTTGGAGAAGGTCAGTTGATAGGACCTAAGTTAGTGCAAGAGACTACTGAGAAGATCTCGCAGATTAAGGATAGACTTAAGGCTGCGCGTGATCGTCAGAAAAGTTATGCTGATAAGAGGAGGAAGCCTCTAGAGTTTAGTGTAGGTGACTATGTCTTTCTCAAAGTGTCGCCTTAGAAAGGTGTAGTACGCTTTGGGAAGAAAGGAAAGTTAGCACCTAGATTTGTTAGACCTTTTGAGATTATCAAAAAGGTAGGCCCTGTGGCCTATCGGTTAGATTTGCCTAAGGAATTGAATGGTGTTCATCACACGTTCCACGTGTCGAACCTTAAGAAGTGTTTGGCTGATTCAACACTGCAAGTGCCTTTGGATGAGATTCGAGTTGATCCTAAGTTAAATTTGGTAGAAGAGCCTGTGGAAATTTTGGAAAGAGAGTTTAAGAAGTTGAAGCATAGTAGGATTTCCATCGTCAATGTTTGGTGGAATTCGAAACGTGGCCCTGAATTCACATGGGAACGTGAGGATCAGATAAAATTGAAGTACCCGCATTTGTTTAGTAATGTTAGTAGTAAAATTTTGGGGACGAAATTCTCTTAAGGGGGGTAGAATGTAACCTTTGCCCTTTTTGTGTTCTGAATATTTCATTAATAGTCCTTTGACTATTTGACTATTGTCAGTTTATTTAGATTTTGTACCGTGTTGACGGTGGTGCTTTTATGAGATATGTGATGATTTGAGGTTTATTGTGATTAATAATCCCTTTTGGAAGGTATTATTGTGTTATTCGTATTCTGGGTGGTTCGACCCGTGAATTTTAAGGAATGCCAAAAAACGAGTCCGACACGTCCGTTAATGTCCAAATGAGTTTTGAAAGGTGTAAAGTGAAAAACATGTCGTGTAAATACTCTAGGTTAATGGAAAAGTATTTTTAAAGTGAATAAAAATGCTAATTAACTTTGGGAAAAATTTTACGGTTGAGTTTTATGAGTATTTAAGTGATTTCGACACGAAAAGAAAGGCCCGAGTCCCTTTGGATACCATGGCCGGTCAAGATAAGTCAAGGAAGACAAGGTGGCTTAATTTTAGCTAACCTTGTCCCATTTGTACACTTATATGCTTTCCACTAGAAACATTATCCCATAATCCTTATCATTTCTTTTTAAAAAAACACACATATAAGTGTGTGTGTGTGTATCCGGCCGCCACTACTCCACCATAAATCCACCATAAATTTTCCAACTTTGATCGAGAACGTGATATTCCGGGTTGATACGAGTGTTTAGGTATTCATTTAAACAACGTTCGGATTGTCCGGTTCGTGTCAAAATATACATTTTTGAAGATTTTCTTGTAAGTTTCCAAATTTAAATTTCGTTTGTCCTTTTGGGTTTATTTTGATGCATAGATGTTAGTTGTACAAGTTGATCGTTGTGAAAATTGATTTTTGGAAACGAAACGAAAGAAAAGGGTGCGTTTGGTTCGTGTAACAATAAAAAGGAAAAAGAGGGTTTTTGTAGTTTTGATGTTGTGGTCGTGATGGTTGAATAATATATGATGCTAGAATGCTTATTTTTTATAGTAGCTTGTATGGCTTATTCGGGCTTATTTTTAAGCTATTTCTTGGCTTATTTGGGCTTATATGCCACGTATAGTTTCCCAAAATCACTAGGAAAGTGATTTTGATTATTTTTGTGTTATGGCGTATGTTGTGGACTATTTTTGAGGCTTATGGTAGTAACCAAATGCGATACGTAGCTTATTAGCTTATTTTCAAGCTTAATATACGTATTTTGGAGTTTATGGACTCACGGCCCAATAAGTCTATTTGAGTCGCGATAGGTCAATTACTTACTTTATAAGTCTTAGAACAGTGTAAGGACTTTATGATTATGTCTTTACAAGAAGTCACAAGCAATAATTAAATAAAAGTATATTGAAACGCCAACTCTTGGCTTCACTATTTGTCGTTTCAATTTAATTACCTACTTCTTATTGATGCCCTAGCTAAACCTTTTAGTGAATATGTATGAAGTAGGTATTCATAAATTTCTTGGACACTGAGTTTTCTAAGTAGGGCGACAAAGATCGAGGTGTATAGTCCTAGTAGAATGAGAAGATTTCTTGACCATATGGTTACGGAAGAAAAACCATTAGTCAAATTGTTTATAGTGTTTGTACCTTGCACACAATTAAGATTTCTCCTACTTGTGCACGACACAACACAAGCTTTTATGTACAAACAAGTGACTTATTAATGAGTCTTTACGATCCGGAGACTAGTTGGCTATGAGTCGCACCATGCTTCCCGTGATGTTTTGTTATGAATAATATGACAATGTCACAAATGTGATATGAATTAAGTCAAAAATAAAATCATGTTTGCATTACTAGTATATATAGAACTTTATTGTTTAATAAGCTATCATGCATAAGTATTGTACGGATAATGTTTCAGTCAGCGACATCAGAAAAGCGTATTTGTGTGTGTGTGTGTGGGGGTGGGGGGGGGGGTGGGGAAAACAAGTTATCTAATAAGAATAGATATGCAATGATTCTTATAAAATTATGATGCTTCATTTGTGAAAAGTAATGTATTATTTCAAGACCAACTAGAAATAAAATGAGTCACTTACAAGGTGATAAGCTCATAGCTCCCACTGAATGTAGACAACATTACATGTGCATCTATATTAGTAGTAAAAGGCATTGCTCCCATGATACAACAACATTAAATATGTGTATTATACCAATGAATGTCAAGTAGCAATTTAATTTACTTGTTTCCACACTTTGAATAATCTGCCATTACTCTACTTGTACCTCACAGACTAGTAAGCATGTACATAGATATTCAAGGAAGTGCATCAAGTTCTACTATATATATGATGGACTAGCCATCAATGCCATTCTTTAACTTAAAAGTTTTGCATGCAATTCCTCCTTCTACATTACCTCAAGGGTGTGTAGAATCTTAGGAAAAATATCGAGTTAAGGAAAACTACTAGAAAACATGCTATTAATTTCCTTTTCTCTTTTGCGATTTATTGAGATTTCCATTCTAATTATTAAAACTCATACCATGTCTTGACGCTTCAAGATGTATCATTTTGGTGGCTATAGAATACATGTTCTCTAGTCATCCAAATAAGATGTGCAATCATACTTAAGAGTTAGACTTTTTACAAGACAAAACGATTTCTCGAGTAAGTATGCTTTGAGTTTAATTAAGATAGAAAAATTCAAGTGTTCCTATTATAGCTTTCTCATACAAGTAGAAAGGATAAGAATAAGTCTTTTTCTTACAAAGAAAGAATACTTAGTTTGTCTTCCTCTAATAAGAAAAGGAAACAAACTTTTGTTTACGATTTGTGTTTCATAAATGTCATTAATAGAAATTACAAAGTTCAATTTAGTACTTTCGATAATTATCCTTTTTAAATTAACTACCCAAGTTTATAATATAAAATAATTAATTTTATGAAAGTCTAAGATCCTCATTGAGGTTTCATCATCACATCAGTTGATCTGCTAGCAATGATAGATTCAATAGGTAGGTGACGTTCCCCAATTAAAAAACCTATGCAATTCTTAGACCATATGGGACTCATGACATTTCTAACCGGAGAAACAATGTCAAGCTGGCATATTTAGTCCCATCCTTGCCTCAAGCCAAGGTCTTACCTGCTTAACTCAATTAAGTCATCCAATGCGAGAACATGTGAGAATATTTCTAGGTCTCACGCATAGAGAATAATCACCTTGGGTTACAATTCACCTACGTGTCACGCAGAGTGGAGAGAAAATGCAAGTGTTCTCAACCAATTGGACGACATGACTTAAATTTAACGGGTATTATATTTGATAAATGATCAAAAAAGTGTGTACGATGAAGCATGCATACATCCTTCGTAGCACAAGTTAAAAAAACTATTCTTAACTTAAGTCTAATACTTATTTTTATGTGTGTCAAGTTGTTTAATTTTCATGACTAATATATATAACCTAGGTGGAATAATTATTAGTTTGAAGAATACATAAATTAAATAACAATCATAACATTTAATTAGTGTTATTTATATAAAAACAAGTGTTTAGTTTCAAATCATATTTAAAATTTAAACTAAATCAAAGATTTAGTTTCTAAAATTAGTTTGTGTTTTATTTTTTAGTTTTATAAAAACATTTGCAAGTTATATACATTCCATACATATATAAAAGCAAACAAACAAACACAACCACAAGTATGCAAAGCCTCAACCGATGAAAAACCTATGCTTGGTCTCATGCCATCACGAGAACCAAGAAGTCAACTAAGGGTTAACCACACAACCATAAGTAGGGCTCCCATTTGCTCCAAGAACCATCATGAGCAAGTGAAACCCCAAATAAACTTGAAGCCCAAAACTGCCATAAAATTTTAGCTGACTTGACGGGCCTGAAACTCCTAGAAGGATTCTTCCCCAATCTGAGCTCCAGTTGAAGAAATTGTAGCCTCATGAGCTGTGCTCCTTATCCCAAAATTTCAGCTTCTAAATCCTTATATAACTCCGAGAAACCCACTTTTAGAGGAGGTTACTCCAGCAGCTCCGAATTTGACTTTATGTCTTTAACTTTTGCGCCATTCGAATCCAAACATCGGTTACAATGATTTTATTATTAAATACATTTATCCTATCATCTAACTACTATAAAGTTCCCAAACAATGGCTACAACAAAAATTAAAACCATACAAAAAGAAGCCGAAACAATGGCAAAACCCAAAACTAAAATTAAATGCAACATCAAGTGAATCAAGTCCCAAGTGGTCATGGTTTTCATCAGCTTTGCATACACAACATAATAATGCCATAATATCATGTATTAACAAGGTGTTGGCTAAGTCCATGGCCAAACATGCATGTATTTTCCATGAAAACAAAATGATTAACAAGAAATAAATTGTTTAGCCAACGAATCGAAGAAATAAATTAACTAGAATTAAAACTCTGATTGGTACGTGTAACCAATGGCTTAAGGATCATTTAGTACTATATTAAAGACCTTATAAGAACTATATTAATTGAGAAATTAATGCCCAAGGGGCTAATTTAAAACCGATTCAAGAATCGTTCTAAAACGCGCGATTTAGGCCCTTTTACACATACCCAATAACAAAACCAATTAAAGTATGCATAACAAATGGCTATAGGATCAAAAATACCAGATCATAAGACCCTATATAGGTAGAATTAATTTCAAAAAATAGGCCTTAGAGGCTGTTTTAAAATTATCCATTTGATTCCATTAAAAACACGCGTTTTTAGCCATTTTTACGCATACAAGATGATCATATGACATCATAAGATGGCTCGTGATACCACTATAGGTGCTGAATTAAATGATTATCATATAAACAAACATTAAACGCAACGGAACAAGCACCTATCAATGGATCCATAGAGTTATATGATCAATCATAGAAAAACAAGAAAAGTAGTACCTTTGTAGCGGGATTGATAGAATCAAATGGTGACCTTCACCTTAACACAACACTTTCAATGAAACCAAGTGATCAATGGAGATCACCTCTATGATGTATCCACACTACACTTCCTTGTATACCAAATAGATGCTAGTCTTAACCTCGTAGCTTTGTAAAATACTTTTGAATGGACAAGATACAAAAGTTGGATCAAGAAAAACAAAAACACATAAATGTATGTGTTTATGTGCCGTGTTTTTATAGAGAGAAGAGAGGAGAGAATATCTCTAATTTGGTCAATCAAAATCAATCAAATTAATGTGATGTTATCACTAATTCATTAACCATAAATAGTTTGATCTCATCCCTTTTTCCTTCTTTATAGGTTGGCCACCCATATGGGTGTTTATGGGCTTTCCTAAACTTTTCAAGTCTAATAAATATAGTACACTTTTATTTATTAGAAGCCCAATATTGATCCCGAGTTACGTAGGTTATTTATATACCGTAAATACAATAAATACGATATATAAAATGGTACCTCAGTGTATATGTGTGTGACCCCATTGGCTCACATGTGTCTAACCATATAAATAGTTATTATGACACGAGCATACTCTAACAAAATATAGTGGTCAATTACATTCATTGGAAGTGGTTATAGAAGGGACTGAGGATGCAGGAAAGGAGATATTTGAGGAATGTACTAATGAGTTGTTTACTAAGGATTCACCCAATGGTGTTGTTCAGGATGTTAGTCCATAAATATCTAGTAATGCTTTTGTTGGGTGTAAAATCTATCGAACATTGGAAAATGGTTATGTAGGCCAAGTAAAGTAGAACCTTACTTCTCATTGATTGTGGAAGTACTATACACAATTTTCAAGGAATAGTACAGATTGCAAAAAGAATTGGGTGTAAGATGCAAAGTATTTGTCCTTTGAAAGTGGATATGGCAGATGGTAATAGCTCGACTAGTTCATTCATGTGTAAGAATTTTAAGTGGACTCTTTAAGGATTGCCTTTTGTGACTGATATGATGGTAATTTCTTTGGGAGGATGTGAAATGATCTTAGGAGTACAGTGGTTAGCTACTTTGGGAATATTAAGTTTAATTCTAAATGTTGACCAGGAAATTTGACTATGGGAAGAGCAAAGTGTTGTTGAGAGGAACTCCTCAAACCTCTATCCAGTGGATGCAAGGCAAATGGGGTAGGAAAATAGGGTCAGAAGCAATGTTAAACTCTATGACTCTATGTGTTTATCCTCATACTTTGTTTGCAATGGAAGAATCAGAACATGTATTGCCAAACACCCTTGTAAAGCTGTGGAAGATTTACTCACATAGTATGCTGATGTGTTTAGTATGTCAAATGCCTTGCCACCAAAGAGATCACATGATCATCACATTCCACTATTGCCAAACAATTCTCCAATCAATATAAGAACTTATAGACACCTACCAAATCAGAAAGATGCCATAAAGTTAATGGTCAAAGAGCTACTTGATTCAGGGGTGATTAGACCAAGTTAAAGCCCTTTTTCATCCCCAATTGTTATGGTAAAGAAGAAAGATGGTTCATGAAGGATGTGTATAGACTACAGAAAACTCAACAAACATACAGTCAAAGATAAGTTTCCTATTCCCATGATAGAAGAACTTATTGATGAACTACAAGGATTGGTGATTTTTTCTAAACTAAACTTAAGGTCAAGATAACACCAAATAAGAATGAGGGATGATGACATTCATAAAACAGCTTTTAGAACACATGATGGACATTTTGAGTTCTTGGTGATGCCCTTTGGACTCACAAATGCTCCTTCCACCTTCCGGTCACTTATGAATACAGTGTTCAAACCATTCTTAAGAAGATTTACTCTTGTCTTCTTTGATGATATACTGATATATAGCAGGAATGCAATTGAGCATTTTCATCACCTAAAGTGTGTTTTGCAGGTTATGAGAGAGAACACCTTGTATGCCAAACAAAGTAAATGTGCTTTTGCTGTTTCATAGGTGGAATACTTAGGGCATGTTATTTCAGCTGAAGGGGTATCTACTGATAAGTCAAAAATCCAAGCTATAAAGGATTGGCCAATACCTAAGACCTGTCCAACTTTAAGGATTAATTGGACTCACAAGTCCTATACGATGTTACTTAACACTATGCTATCATTAGTAAACCTTTAACACAACTTTTGAATAAACAGTCATTTCAGTGGAATGAGGTAGCTCAAGTGGCTTTTGAAACCTTAAAGTCTGCTATGATAAGTGCTCTATTATTGAGTTTACCTGACTTTAAAAAGTAATTCATAGTAGAAACTAATGCTTGTAACATAGGAATTGGAGTTGTCTTACAAAAAGAAGGACACCCTATTGCTTACTTAAGCAAGGCACTATCTCCCAAACACCAGGTGTACTCAACTTATGAAAAGGAATTTTTGGCATTGATTTTGGCTTTAGAGAAATGGAGAGGTTATTTGATGGATAGCACTTTAAAATTATAACTAGGATGAGCACGGTACCATTTATTGGTAACGTCCAACACCCGTTTTCGAGGTACCGTCCAAAATACGTAGTCTTGATCCCGGAACCGAGGGGTATACCGGTACCGGTTTCGGTATCGGGTTCGGGAATCCGGTACAATACCAAAACGAGTACCGTTTAAGATAAAAAAATAATATCAAACTTGACCATTTTTGTTATTTGAATTCGCTATAAAGTTCTTTCTTGGATGTACTAACTCTCTGTTTTAATTAGTAAAATGAATTCCTCATAAATAACAGATTCTAAAAAAATGTGGAGTTGAAATTGATTCATACAAAATATAACTGGGGTGAATCATGTGCAAAAGAAACATATAACTGAAATTGCTCAAATTATCTTGAATTGTTTCTATATCAGTGGCCTTGTAGGTAATTAGATTAATGCAAATTTGTGTGTCAGCTAGCATGCTTAATAGTTAACGTTTATATGACTTCTAGCCTGTAGTCTGTTTATAATCTATGTGTTTTGGTTCCTTCTATATTTGTGTTATCAATATCAATAGCAATCGTATATAATGAATTACACATCACTTGTAACATTCCGTATTTTCAGGTCATTTACGACGTCCCATCAACTTTTAACTAATTATTATTTTTTTCGTACGCGTTTACTTTTAATTCTTATTATATAGTAAATCGCGTAAGCTATAAATTATCAATTAGCGTAAACGAACACCAAACGAATTAAAGTTTTCGTCAAGCAAGCAATATATTATTTTACGAAAGTAATAATCAACTTTTTATATTTTATTTTATTGGTTGCGTAAAACGTTTACGTTTCGCAATTAAATACATTTAGGCATACCCGGAACCACCAAAATAAATATACGCTTCAACAATTAACCATTTTTATTTCTAATGATCAAAGTTTATAAAACTTTACCTAAGTATATCATATGTGACGCCCCATATACATAAAGGAAATAAACAAGACATACAATTTATACAAGTATACAACTTACATTTACTTACAACTTATTAATAACAAGTATACCTTCAATTCTTTCTTTTATACAAGATAAATGGCAAAGAAATATCTAGTTAGAAAACACAATTCCTTAAATCCATGGGATGTTCTTATCTTTTAGGAACAAATACCAAGACTTTTCCTAGAATTCCTCATTTGTGTCTATTATGTATCTAGCCCTTATTGCATCTAGCTACAAGAGTATATAATGCCTAAACTAGAAAGGATACACACACATCTCTCATTTCCTTGGTGAAACAAAGCAAAATCTCTCCCTCCTCCTCTCCTAGCTCATGGCACAACACAAAACAACACCCAATCCATACAAAATTTTATTTACAACAATTACACACATACCTACAACATATCTAAGATGTTCTTAGGTGTTTAGAAGGGTTGGTTAAGCCTTTACAAGTGGTTAATCAAGCATGAAGCAAGAATAGGGTTTTGGCTTAAATTAGGGTTTTCAAGAGTTGCAAGCTTGGTTTAAAAATCTAAACAAGGGTTTAGATTATATTTCTCATCATCATTTATCACTATAAGGTTATCTATATACCTTTATGTTTTTACTTTTATCATTTTATGTGTTTATGTATTCTATGTAGTAAAATCACCACTAGGATACTTTTAAACATGTAAAAAGAGTTTTTACTTGTGATCATCATTTTGTACACTTTTACATATGCTATGATGTTGGTAATATCATGATAAAATGGATTTATAAGTGTTGTACACTCTTGGTTTAAGTATAAAAAGTTCAAGTATAAACTTGTAGTTAAAAAGTATATAAAAACAAAGTTATATAAATAAACCCCAAAAGATATATAGGGGCTATTTTGATTCGTGTATGATAACAGACACTTTATGATTTAGAAGGATAGTACACTTCATGACGATTCCAAAAAGGTAAGAAACTCGAAAAACCGATTTATAACAAAAAAGATACGATAAATATACGTTTTACGTTAATACCGGGTTTTATAAAATAAATTTTATAAAAAGTTACTTTTCATCAGGGACATTAATTTATGAAAACATCATTAATATGATAAAACTTTTAAAAACGAAGACGTGCTCAAAAGAATCGTTAAAAACAGATCTATAACGAATAAGCTACGACATTTACGAGATTTACGATAACTAAATCTATAAAAATAAATATATAACTGTTATGAACAGTAAAAATCACTATTCATCAGAAAACTCAGATTTTGAAAATGTTATATTTTGATAACTCGTCTTAATACGAAGGCGTGGACGTAAGAAACGAAAGAAACGGACTTAAAACGAGAAAGTTACGCCAGTTTTACTAAAGTATACTTATAAACGTTTTTACTTTATAAATATTATTTCACTAAAACGATTAGATGGTGATGTAGCTATATAGAATTATATGTGGTATTAGTTAATCAAAGTACTATATTACTAGGGAGTTTCATAATGAGGCCTCTTCGGGGTGGCGTATCGACGAGTTGTTAGATTTACGATTTAAAGTGTCCTAGCTCCTCATACGTCACTACATGACCTCTTAATTATGATAGCCCGAACGATAGTATGATGAGCTATACGACCTATAAATAATCAAAGTGTTTAGTACTTATACGACCTATATTGGATTAGGTTGCCTTCGTGCCTTCGGATTCCTTTCGTGACGCATTTTTTCAATTATGAAATACTTGTGATTTACCATCACTCGAGGTGAGTTTCCATAGCCCATTTATATCTACTTGTTTTACAAACTCTACGGGGTGGAATTACATGCTTGTTTTACTACGGACACAAGTGTTTTAAAACTGTATGCTATTTTGTGATCATATTATTGCCTAAGTACACTAAGTCCCCTTTTATCATGAACCGTGAGTTGCCATATTAGTTAAGCGCAGTGTTTGGAGAAGAATCTATCAGGACTGACAACCCCCACCTTTCTTTGGGGTCACAAGTTGACTCATGGTGCATTTAACATTTGAATAATACGTTGGTTGTTTGGCATCATCCTTTTTACTGTGTGGGGCATATATTACGATTACTTATTACGTGTTAAGGTTCGGTGTCATGAGCTTAGTGCAATAATACCTGTTTTTAGACTACTAAATATGATTCATGGTCTACTATTACTTAAATCTTGTGGTCCACTCTTTTACCGACAAACCATATGGATTCACTCAACCTTTGTGTTGACTTTTAGCATGTTTAATTTCAGGTCAAAGGTATTAAGCTTGGATGGGAGCCGTGATGGATAACATGGAAGATGTCTTATGTGGTTTTATGTGAAATCGATGCAATCATTTAACATATAAAAACATAAGTCAACCTTTTTGGTAGAAGAGTTTTCGATTTAATTAAAACCGCATTGAAATTTTATGAATATATTAAAACCAAATGGGGCCTAATGCTGAACTCTGATAATATTTTGCTATGGCATCAAATGAAATCTTATCTTAAAACGTCCATTTAAGGTCGTTTCCTATATCTTGATTGTTGTACTTTGACGTAGCACCCCATTGTTACCATTCCGCTGCGTAGTCCGATTTTGGGGGTGTTAAAGATGGTACCAGAGCCAAGGTTATAGGGAACTGGGTCACTTTCAAAACCTAGTCTATAACCACAAAGTTTAAAGATTTTCTTTCCTTTCATTTTTAAATACAGAATCCTTCATCGCTATCCGATATCCACGCGTGCGTATTCCCTGATCCTTACTTACTTTTCCGATTGTCATTATTGCATTATATATAATCTTAGATATATAATACTTGGTTTAAATTCGATCTCTTACGTCTATCTTTTGACATATCAATATCTATTTCTATCGATCAATTATATAAATATCGACTATCCTGATTAATTTATGATTATTTATATCATTCTCCATTATTTACCATGTGCCATGACTCTGCATACCTTTACAAATTCTCAACGAATTGTGTACTTGTGTTGCCAGAATCATGCCGCCCAGGAGATTTAAGAAGAAATCTGTTAGGAAGATAGTGGAAAAGCGTGTGGCCAAAGCCATTGAAAAATATGAAAAGACTAGAGCTGACTCAAACAATACTGGTGGATCCGGATCAACAAATACTGGAGAAACTGTTGTACTAGAGATGCATGGATGTTCGTATAAGAAATTTATGAATGGCAAGCCTCACTCTTTCAAGGGGACTGAAGGTGTAGTCGGACTGAAACGTTGGTTCGAAAAGATGGAGCAAGTGTTTGAAATTTGCAAATGTGCTGAAGATGACAAAGTGAAGTTTGCTATGTGCACGTTCGAGGGTCGTGCTCTAACCTGGTGGAACGGAAATGTTCAGACTTTGGGACTTGCTAATGCTAATCAGATCCCCTGGAGCAACGTGAAAGCTATGATGACCACTGAATACTGCCCAGCAACTGAAATCCAAAGGATGGAACAAGAACTTTGGACTCTGACTCTGAAAGGAGATGATATCGAGGCTTACAGCAATCGCTTCCATGAACTAGTTCTGATGTGTCCTGAATTGATGCCCACTGAAAGCAAGAAGATTGGAAAGTACATTCGTGGGTTTCCTGAAGGAATCAAAGGAAATATGATTTCTTCTAAGCCTGCGACCTTGCATGAGGCAATCAACATGGCCCGTGCACTGGTCGAGCAATCAGTTCAGGGTAAGGCTGCTAGAATTAGTGAAAGTAATAAAAGGAAATGGGAAGACAACCAAAGGAACACCAATAACAATAACCATAACTACAACAATAACCACAACAACAACCAGAACCGCAACCGAAACAACAATTATCCCCAGCAACAAAATTACTTGTTACATAACATCACACAATAACCCTTAGTAAGATATTGTGAGATTTAAACCTTATCCGTTTCCCCAAAGGTTTTACCCTAATTTCATAAAAATATAGTTGCCAGGTGATAAGTGTGAACCTTTAGAACTTGGCTTGGTATATCATATCGAGACCAAAAAACTTAGTACTATGGATTTAATGGAGTGGACTTGATTAAATTGGGTAAATTGTTTTAATAATTACACCCAAGAAACCTTATAAATGTTGTTTTATTTACTAACTACACTGGTTAGTTAAATCTCGTATAAACCCTTTGTTTACTCTCATCTTAACAGTAAGATACCCCTAGAAAAACCAATAGAGCCAATCCTTTAGGATAACACTAACTGTTGTTTCGTTACACCTTTACACCTCAGCCTACCCCTGTTAGATTAATCCAATTTACCATTGCTAGTTGCTTAAATGTGTAAATTATGTATTTCCCCGATCTTATGTCAATTTTCTAGCTTTGGTAAGGTTGGGAAGAAATTTGAACATTGCAAATGTGAATGTATAGAGTAGTCAAAACTGATGTATTTTTCCTACCATCGTAATTATTGGTACGTCCGAAGAATGAAGAATTATCGAAGGAATTATCCGGAGTTATTATGATCGTGAAGATGGTGAAATTACAATAAAAAAATAAAAAAATGGCAACAAAAAAGAGAGGAAAGTTTTGAAATACTCTTTCGCAAAAGCTTAAACCGGAAGGAATTCTATCAAGGATCGATTATTCGTTAGATAACGTCTATAATAAGTCAACGATTAAAGTTTTTGTATAAAGTGGAAGATTTTGCCACTTAGTCTTGAAAAGTATGTAAAGTAGGTGAGTATTGAGAATTTGACCATTGACGTGAAACGCCAAACTTAGGTTGTTGATTTTTAATCTATGATCAAGACGTTTGTAAATATTTTGCGTCTTTTTTCATGTAACGGCCGGGAAAAAGTGTCTTAGCAACTTGTTTTCCTTATTTTTGGCCTAATCTATTTGTTTTCGTAATTTTTATTTAACAATAATTTATTTCTCTTTCCTAATCATTAGCCATAGGTTTTACGCGAATAAGGATGTGATCGAACATGCCATTTATGCCGTCGTTAACGGCCATGTAACCTGATTCAACTGCCATGTTGGTTTATTACTATAGTGAAAGTTAGAAGATCCCTACCTCTATATCATTCCTTCAAACAACTCCTTGGGTTAAACTCGAATGAGGATGTGATCGAACACACATGTCTATTCCATCGTTATGGCCATGTATGTGTGCTTCAGCTGTCTTGTTGGTGTGGTACTTTTGGTGAAAGATTATAGAATGATCAACCCTAAGCCTTATAATAAAAACCTATTTTACATTTATAAACTTGTTACTCCTTAGCTCTAGTGGTAGAGATGTGTAGTCCTTGCCAAGCCTCAAATAAACACTCGTCATGACCTAGAAAGCAGTTGAATGAATTAGATACTGTTCCAAACCATAATTAGTTGAGTGATTTGAGTGTTTTCATCGACCGATTTTCGTGAGGTTGTTTGGTTGTGTTCTTGTATAGATCAAAATAAATGCTTAAACGGAAAATCCTTACGTATACATTTTCATAAACTCTAAAAGGCTACTTGAGGACAATAGATTCAAGTAGGGGAAATTTAAAAGACATCAAATAATGTTACATTTATAGCATCATTTATCCCATGTAAAATTACCCATTTAGTTTCACTATTGCAAAGAATTATTACTTAATCATTATATTAGGAGAATTGCAGTAATTATGGAGTACTTGGTGAAGATTAGCAAAAAGGCACGCATTCTGGAGCTTAAACAAAGACATTTGAAGATTACTGTTCTGACATCCAATACGCCGTATCCATCAAGGAAGATACCTATCTGTGCCTGCACTTCACCAAAGACCACAAAGGATCAAGGATTAATACGCAGTATCCAGAGGAGTCTATACGCCTTAATCAGTAAGGTAATAAAATATTATGGAAGATATCGAACTGTCCCTACTCTAAGCAAACCCCCAAAACCCTTAAACGAAGTCTTTTTGATAACGCCGAATTGACATATTCCCAGACCTTATAAATAGAAAACCTAAAAATGGGTATTCAGTGTGCTAAATCATATTTTCGATACCTAAACCATAAAAGTTAATTTTCAAAAGAGAAGAAGAGTAGAAGAGGTCTTGCAAAGTAATTAATTCCATGGGAAACAACTTGTAATCTCCTATACTCTTAGTAAACGTTCAGATTTTTTGTATCATCGTTAACTCGGTTTTAGTTTACCAATGCTAAATTATTAACTTTGTATTGATTATGAACATTTGAAGGCTAATACCTACGGTATTAGCCATTATTAATAATTAGATTTGGAAATGTTTGGTTTATTTTATCTCAATTTCTAATTTATCGTTGAATGTCTTGTTTATGTTTATAATCATTTATACTTGTTTACAGTGCTTTTGTATTGACCTCTCATTCAACTAGATCTAGTAATACGAACCAAGTAATCTAGATGCCGGGATGGCTCTCCATATAGTGATTTATACATCTAGACCAAAAGAGAACATGGATACTAACCTATCTTTCCCTTAATTGCCACTTATTGGACGAGCAGAGACCCTTGGGATCCAACGAGTTACGTTTCTCAATTAATGGTAAAGACTTGGTTAGTGGACACGAGTGTATAAGCCTTGAAGCAGAAGTGGGAAAAGGTCCCTCTATGAACTAAGGGTTTAACAAGAAACATCCATTATGTATCCCTAAATAGATTTATAATCCAGCAAATAAGATAACTTTATGCGGATACAACGTTTAAGTATGACAGATATTCTTCTATCTAGGTCTTAGGAAGAATACCCGCCAAAGTAATAAGAATGATAATGTCGCCATCAAGATAAGTAATCATTTGCACTAACATAAAACAAAACCAATGTCTACTTGATTAATAATGGTTAATTCATTTTTTCTTATATTTGGCTAACCGCATCATTTATCTTCTGTCAATTTTGCATTGTGGGGAGATTAGATGTCTTAATTGATTTTAGTCACCACAAAACTCTGCCGACTCTCAGGCTAAAACCCCCCCCAATATCACGTTAGATTAGGATAACCATAGGATTATGCATAGTAACACAATCGAATAGAATTAAATTATATAGCTTAAAATTCCAAAATATTAATAAATTGAAAGAATTGTTTCTTACCCCTAGTGATCGAACACCCTACTAATCCGCACGAAACCCCATCTGACCGTGTTTGGGTAACACTGCGCGATAAAGTGTTTGTTTTTGGTAAGTCAGCAAATATAAAATTTAAAACTTGAAACAAAAAATCACAAAACCCCACAAGATAACGACACACGGGCTCGACCTCGTGAAGGCGCGACCTCATTATGTATTTCGCTAGTTTTTTCAGAAGGTTGTGTATCTTCTTCTTGAATTAATTCAAGTCCTCCGTCACTCCTACTTGATTCGAGAAGTCCATGACTCCCACTCGCTTCTTGTACCATGAGGCTATTCTCAAAGAACTCAGCATTTCGAGCAACAAAAATCTTGTTCTCGAGTGGATAGTAGAAGTAGTAACCCATCGTTTCCTTTAGGTATCCTACAAAGATACACTTAATGGATTCGAAGGATCGAAGTTTTGTCATGTGTGTCTTATTTCATTCACTGAGTGCCTCACAACCTCAAACTCCTAGTAGACAGCCTTGGGGAGCTTTCACGTGCCATATTTCATAAGGCATCCTTTTAACCTTCTTGGTTGGAACCATATTGAGAATGCGAGCTGCAGACTCGAGAGCATATCCCCAAAAGGATTTTGGTAGAGTTGTTAGATTCATCATGGATTGAACCATATCAAGTAAAGTTCGATTCCTCCTCTCAGATACCCCGTTATGTTGTGGTGTATAAGGTGGAGTAAGCTGGGATACAATACCATAACTTTTCATTTTATTAACAAACTCATGACTCGTGTATTCGCCTCCTCGATCAGATCGAATCGCCTTTATCTTTTTACCGAGTTGATTTTCAACTTCATTCTAAAAGACCTTAAATGTTTCAAACACCTCATGTTTATGTTTCATCAAGTAAATATAACCATAACAACTGAAATCATCTGTAAAGGTGATGAAGTAACTAGCACCCTCTCTTGACATATTTCTAAAAGGGCCACATACATCAGTCTGTATAAGTCCTAATAGATCCTTAGCTCTTTTCACTTGATGTGAAAAAGGCTTGCGCGCCATCTTCCCAGATATACAAGACTTGCATTTCTCAAGTGATTCATCGTGAGTGGATTACAAGATCCCATCATACTGAAGCTTGTCCATGCGTTTCTTGTTTATATGATCAAGATGACAGTGCCATAGATAAGAAGAGTACAACGCATGTTTAGATCTTTTGTTGCTAACATTAAACATAGAACTAACATTTGGATAAAGATTATGCATATCTATTTCATAAATACCATCCCTTAGAATTGCATTAAAATAAAACACGTTATCTTTTGAAACAGAAATACCATAATTCATAAATGTATGAATATAACCGTTATTAACCAAACGAGAAACTGAAACAACACCCCTAGTAATAGAAGGTGCAAAATGACAGTTGTCTATTACAATTATGTAAACCACTAGGAAATTATATTAAAACTTTCAATAGCTCAACGCTGCAACACATTCCATTGCCATGTACAGACTTAAAGCTCCAAGTTTCAACTTTCTATTCTTGCTTACTTCTAAGACCCCTGCAAGGTATTACATATAGAGTACCACAACTCCGTATAATATACCCAGTCTTATTATAGGAAAAAGCTATAGAGCATTAAAGGGAATATACCTGAAGTCCAGCCACGCAGCAATCTTTCTCCTTCTTTCACCTCAGCATCTGGTAGATAGACATTCTCTTCCAATACCCACCTCCTTGAAGTGAGTGAGCAGACAAAGTCCGTTGTCCTGGATTATCTCTCTTAGGCGGCGGTTGGGTCTGGGCTTGGGAGCATAAGCAAGCTATCTTTCCATGTTTTTCCTACCCTTTGCCCCTCGCGGTTTTTTCTTGTCCTTCTGATCTACTTCCCGTATAGCTAACACAGCGGGAGTTTCAGCCTTCTTTGGAATACCTTTCTTATGGAGTTTTAGCATAGCATGTCAATCAAACTATCTCTTCCCCCCATGCCCTGCATGTATATTCTGAAACCGAACTGATCATAGTCCCTTGTTAGAGAGAATTCAAAATAAGACTCACACCAGGTTCATTTGGCATAGCATATCCTAGGCGTTCTAATGTATCCAAGTAGCTCTTCATCTTTAAGAGATAGGAGCTTACTGATTGACCTTCCTCCTGTTTACAAGTGTGGAATGCTTCAACTGTTTCAAACAATTCATGTTTAGCCTGCTCTTTCGAACATAGTTTTCAGTTCCTTCAGCATGTCATGTGCATTGTATTTCTCTAAAGTCCTTTAAAGATCTGGAGACATACTTGACAGCATAAGACATGCAACCTCTTGCTCAAGATTGACAGTCTCATAGTACTTGTCTATAGTGTCAGGGTCAACAGTTTCAGGATCAGGAGCGGGTCCAGTAGGTTGTTCCATAAACTTTATCTTTTTCTCATACATGAGAACAATCCTAAGATTGCGATACCAGTTTGTGAAATTCGAACCAGTGATTTTCTCCGCCAGGAGAATCGACCTGATAGTCGTATTGTTTGTGTTTTAGGCAGCAGCAGCCATCTACAAAAAATCCAAAGGTTCAAAAAATATTAGTATTTTTATCATAATCTCCTTAATAAAATAACTACCATGATTAAAAAATTAAACAATTACTTATTAAGTAGTCCAAAAGATCCAACTTGACGTTCTACCATTAATGCATTTGATCTACTAGAAATGGTAAACTCAAAAGGTAATCAGCGTGTGATAATTGCCAACATGTGCAACTCTTAGCCTTTATGGGGCACAAGGCATTATAATCCAGAATTACAATGTCAAGTAGCATGTTTAACCCCATCCAAAGCCATCGAGTCTCGAAGTTCTGAAACCACCTACTCGATATAAGTACGACCAAAACAAATTTCCATAAATTTACAGTCTCAAGTCTGACCATACGATTGTTATATTACCTTGTTTGCAAATTTACCTAAAACTGTTTTAGAGTAAAAATACAGCTTAAGTAATTTCATACTTGGATGACAAATGTCTTAATTTTATGGTAGAATTTGATAAAAACAATGTTACCAAAATTGTGTATAAGGAAGCATGCATACAACCTTATAACACTAGTTATTTTTAAAACCTTTCCATTTTTGTTTTAAAACTTTCTATAAATAGAAATCCCTACATTTTATAAATCACATGCCATTTATAAAATTAGGGTTGCCATGTTTACAACATTTTCAAGTATAAGTGATCTTACTACGGATAAGGTTAATTCCCCATGGGAAATAATCAAACCCTAGTAACGAATACGACATACTTAAAATATTGTTTAAAACGGTTTATGTAAAATTTGGGTATTCTTGCATTGTTCCGTCGCGGGTTCCCTTGCGGAAACCACTAAACCCCTGCGTTATAGAACGTTTGCAAGAAAATTACAAATTTACGTATATAGTCCATGATTTAGCAAAGTGTACATATCGATATATGATACAATAAGCATTTTAATCATATACTTTTATTCCATATTAATTTTGAAAATCAATATTTGCATAAATTTAAAAAAAAACGTCCACTAAAATAAACATGCAAAACATATTTACCAAGATATTAATTTTATACTAAACATAGAAACAAAGTACCAATAAAAACACTTTATTCAATAGAAGCTTCCCTACTTTTGCAAGTCACAAATAATACACGTAAAATTCTCATGCATACAAAACCACACCCGCTATGCATACAAATATATATAATATATATAAATATATTATATATATATATATATAGATAATAATATATATATATACTAATAAATATATATTATAATATCTAATATATATATATAAAATATATAAATTTATATTATTATATATATAATATATATATAAATATATAAATATATATATAAATATATATATATATAATATAAATTATATAAAATATATATTATAATATATATAGTATCTGTAATGCATGCGTGTGGTTTTGTATGCATGAGAATCTTACGTGAATTATTTGATTAATTGCAAAAGTAGGGAAGACTTTTGTTGAATAAATGCTTTAATTGCGTACATGATTCTTGTTTAGTATGATTAAAATTTGGTAAATACGTTTTGCATGTTTTATATAGTGGCGTTTTTTTTTTAATAAATTATGCAACAATGATTCAAATTAATATGGACTAAAAGTACATGATTAAAATGCTTATTGTATCATATATTGATATGTACACTTTGCTAAATCATGGACTATATACGTAAATTTGTAATTTTCTTGCAAACGTTCTATAACGCATGGGTTTAGTGGTTTCCGCAAGGGAACCCGCGACGGAACAATGGCACAAAAAAAATACCCAAATTTTTACATAAACCCGTTTTATAGACCAATATTTTAAGTATGTCGTATTCGTTACTAGGGTTTGATTATTTCCCATGGAGAATTAACCTTATCCGTAGTAAGATCACTTATACTTGAAAATGTGTAGAACATGGCCACCTAATTTTATAAATGGCATGTGATTTATAAAATGTAAGGATTTCTATTTATAGAAAAGTTTTAAAACGAAAATGGAAAGGTTTAAAAATAACAAGGTTATAAGGTTGTATGCATGCTTCCTTATACACAATTTTGGTAACATCAGTTTTTTTTTAAAAAAATCCAAAATTTTTCTACCATAAAATTAGAGGGCGGGGGGGGACAGGGAGACATTTGTCATCCAAGTATGAAATTACTATAAGCGTAATTTAACCATCTAAACCAGATTAGGTAAATTTGCAAACAAGGTAATATAACAATCGTATGGTCAGACCTGAGACTGTAAAATTATTGAATTTGTATTGGACGACTTATATCGAGTATGGTTGTTCAGAACTTCGACTCGAGGCATATGATGGGTTTAAACATGCTACTTGACATTGTAATTCTGGATTATAATGCCTTGTGCCCCATAAAGGCTAAGAGTTGCACATGTTTGCAATTATCACACGCTGATTACCTTTTGAGTTTACCATTTCTAGTAGATCAAATGCATTAATGGTAGAACGTCAAGTTGGATCTTAGACTCTAAGAAAATAAAATTGTTATTTTTTTAAACATGGGTAGTTAATTTTATAAGAGATTATTATAAAAAATACTAATATTTTTTGAACTTTTGATTGTTTTGTAGATGGCTGCTGCTGCCTAAAACACAAACAATACGACTATCAGGTCGATTCTCCTGGCGGAGAAACTCACTGGTTCGAATTTCACAAACTGGTATCGCAATCTTAGGATTGTTCTCATGTATGAGAAAAAGATAAAGTTTATGGAACAACCTACTGGACCCGCTCCTGATCCTGAAACTGTTGACCCTGACACTATAGACAAGTACTATGAGACTGTCAATCTTGAGCAAGAGGTTGCATGTCTTATGCTGTCAAGTATGTCTCCAGATCTTTAAAGGACTTTAGAGAAATACAATGCACATGACATGCTGAAGGAACTGAAAACTATGTTCGAAAGAGCAGGCTAAACATGAATTGTTTGAAACAGTTGAAGCATTCCACACTTGTAAACAGGAGGAAGGTCAATCAGTAAGCTCCTATCTCTTAAAGATGAAGAGCTACTTGGATACATTAGAACGCCTAGGATATGCTATGCCAAATGAACCTGGTGTGAGTCTTATTTTGAATTCTCTCAACAAGGACTATGATCAGTTCGTTCAGAACTATAACATGCATAGCATGGGGAAGACGATAGTTGAATTGCATGCTATGCTGAAACTCCATGAGAAAGGTATTCCAAAGAAGGCTGAAACTCCCGCTGTGTTAGCTATACGGGAAGGTAAGATCCAGAAGGACAAGAAAAAACCGCGAGGGGCAAAGGGTAAGGAAAAGGGAAAGAATAAGCTTGCTTATGCTCCCAAGCCCAAGATCCCACCGCCGCCTAAGAGAGATAATCCGACAAAGGACTTTGTCTGCCACCACTTCAAGGAGGTGGGTCATTGGAAGAGAAATTGTCTATCCTACCAAGCTGAGTTAAAGAAGAGAAAGAATGCTAGCGTGGCTAGTACTTCAGGTATATTCACTATAAAACTCTATGCTTTTCCTAATAAGACTTGGGTATATGATACGAGGTAGTGGTACTCATAAACTGTAATACCTTGCAGGGACCTTAGAGAAAAGCGAAAGTTGACACATGGAGCTTTAAGTCTAGTACATGGCAATGGAATGTGTGCAGCCGATTGAAGCAATTGAAGTTTAATTAATTCTTCCTATGGTTTAATAAGTGTATTAGACAACTTCATTTTGCACCTTCTATTACTAGGGGTGTTGTTTCAGTTTCTCGTTTGGTTAATAACGGTTATATTCATACATTTATGAATTATGGTATTTCTGTTTCAAAAGATAACGTGTTTTATTTTAATGCAATTCTAAGGGATGGTATTTATGGAACAGATATGCATAATCTTTATCCAAATGTTAGTTCTATGTTTAATGTTAGCAACAAAAGAGCCAAACATGCGTTGTACCTCTTCTATCAATGCACTGTTCGTCTAGAACATGATAAACAAGAACCATAGACAAAGCTTCAGTATGATGGGATCTTGTAATCCACTCACGATGAATCACTTGAGAAGGGTGTCGATCACTAAGAGCGAGAAACAATCTTTCAATTTATTAATATTTTGGTTATCTAAACTAAGTTAATTCTATTTGATGTTAAACCTATGTTAAACCTATGTTAATCCTAAATCTAATGGATAAGGGGGGTTATCAGCCTAAAAGACTGGCACAGGTTTTGTGGTGACTAAAACCAATTTAAGACACAATAACACACGCAAGCAAATTAACAGAAGATAAAAGAGTGGTCTAACCAGATATAAGAAAACTGTATTAGCCATGATTAATCCAATTAGAAAATGTATTATTGAACATAGAAAACAAGCGTGTAGGGTTTTTCTCTCTCTAGGGGAGAGAAAAAACCCTATTTTAGCTGCCACATAGAAAACCAAAAACTACTTTTTTGATCATATCTAAATGATCCTTTCATGTTTTAAACCTTTCTTTTATCAATTTATGATCTGATTAGGGTTTTAACATATACGGTTTCATTTTTCTTTCTTGTTTTTGGGGTTTCTAAGCGTGGATCTCTTATTCATCTTCTTATCTGATCAAAACCCTTATACCTTTTCATGTTCGTGTTTTTGATACTGGGTAATCTTATTCCTTTTAATGTTTTCATTATTGGGTGTTGATTATTTAGGGTTTCAATACGGTTTATTTTGTTAGGGTTTCGATCTTGGTGTGTTGTGAACCGTAGATCTTTTGATCTAGGGTTTGTGGTTTGTTGATGAACGATTCATGGCTCATCTGTTCGATCTGAGATCTGGGTTCATGATGATGGCTGGTTGCAATCCTGCTGCATGAATGGTCGTGGGGATTATGTCTTGGGGTGATCCTGCATGTAATATGGGTATTAAGGGTGTCTGCTGCTCTTTAATGTTTCTTGGGTCAGACTTATGTGGATATTAGCCACGAAGGCTATTTGGAAGTCGCTACTGAAATCAATTGCATGGACAACGCTTATTATACTTAAAGTTAATACATATTCTTTTGTGTGAACCATTGAAGAGACAATTTCAAGAGCATCTTGATGGCTTAGTGTTAGGAATTTGCTTTTGCTTCTTTCTTTGTTATTCATAAGAATGGTGCGTCATTCTTATTTAGTGGTTGGTTGTAGCTTGTTCGAAGCTTGTTCACGAGTTTGTTTTGTCATTCTCATGTTGTTATGGTTTATTGCACTAAGGTGCGTTCTTGTTTGCCCATGTAACGAGCTGGGTTGTAGGACTTCACCTACACCTTTTGTACTTAAATGTTTTTTGGCTTAATAATATTTACTGGGGAAACCCTTTACCTAAAATATCCAATTAGAACGTTGGTTTGTTTATTTATTGCAATGATTACTCATCTCAATGCGGCATATCATTCTTAAGATTAAGGCGATACTTCTTCTTTAAACGTAGACACTTAGAATTCTGTCACAATTAAACGTATTCGCATAAAACATCCTTATTGCTTATTATAATCTATCTTAGGGATTAAGGCAATGGTGATGTTGTTAAACCCTAGCTCATAGAGACTTTACCCACTTACTGCTTAATGGAAATTCATACACTAGTAGTCCACTAACCAAGTCTTTACAAATTAATTGAGAACGTACTCATTGGTCTCAAGGGTCACCTGCCGGTCTAACTAAGCTCACAATATAAAGGCAAAGATAGGTTATTATTCATGATCCTATTAGTCTAGATGTATAAATTACTATATGGAGAGCCATCCCGGCATCTAGATTACTTGGTTCGTATCACTAGATCTAGTTGAATGATAGGTCGCATACAAAAGCACGTAAACAAGTATAAACTGATAAACATAAACAAGCAATCAACGATAAATTAAGGAATCGACATAAACAAAACTGAACGATTACACGAGTATAGGAGATTACAAGTTGTTTCCTATGGAATTAATTACGTTGCTCGACCTCTTCTGTTCTTTTTCTCTTTTGAAAATTAACTTTTATGGTTAAGGTATCGAAAATATGATTTAGCACACTAAAAACCCATTTTTAGGTTTTCTATTTATAAGGTCTGGAATTTGGTTGATACGGCGTATTGACTGAGGTTAATACGGCCTATTGGGGGTTTCTTGGAGTAGGGACCACGTTTGATATCTTCCATAATATTTGCATTCTATAACTTGAATATGGCGTATAGGCTTCTCTAGATACGGCGTATTGAATCTTGATCTTTCGTGGTCTTTAGTGAAGTGCAGGCACAGATACGCTATATCTTCCTTGATGGATACGGCGTATTGGATGTCAAGATCAGTTTTCTTATATTTCTTCGTTTAAGCTCTAGAATGCGTGCCTTTTAGCTAATCTTCACCAAGTACTCCACAATTGCTGCAATTCTCAAATACAAACATTTAAGTAATAATTCTTTGCAATAATTATACAAAATAGGTTATTTACATGAGATAAATGATGCTATAAAAGTGACATTATTTGATGTCATCACTTATTAAACTGAATAAGCTGTTTCACTTAGTTTATTCGAATTATAGCTTCTTAGGAGTAGATCTAGCTTATTTAGCTTGTTTCTTCTTTAATAGTTTTCGAATAAGCTTTTCTCAAAAGTTAATTTGATTGGCTTATTTGTTGCTTATTGGTTTGTAAGCTTTTTGAAATATACAAAGGGTTGTTAGAGAGGCTTATTTAAGCTTATGACCCTTATTTTCGATTAGCTTATTTAGTTAGCTTATTTTATATCTTAGTTTTATTAATAATAGTAGTTCTAGCTTAAAGTTGTTTGCTTTTTAGTTAGCTTATTGGTTAATTGTTTAGATCTAATCCTTAAACATACCCGATTCGCGTTCACTTTTCGGAGATTGAACAACTTAGTTTCGGGTGGATTTAGATCTAAAAAGTTTTCATTATTAGTAGCTTATTATTTTTAGAATAACTTCTAGCTTATTAATATAAATATTGTTCATCATAGCTTTGCTTGTGTCTTAATGTTAATGAAAGCTTTCCAACACTTAGGTGAGGAGCTTATGGGTCTTATAAGCTTATTTTACTACTAAAGTTTTAAGCTTTTTTAAGATTTTACTTAGCTAATTAGTGAATAAAAGTCAAAACTTTACTATCTAATTAGTTATTTAAAAACTAGTCAACTTATAAACTTTAGTGTTTAATCAAGTTTATAAGATCGGGTGGTTATTTCGTCTTAATAGCTTAGATCGGGTTCTACTTTCTTTCTTATTTCAATATTAAAGTAGTTGTAGTTTAATTAGTTTAAAATGTTTATGATTGTTGATTTAGTTGTTGCCATGTTTAGTGAGTAGTTTATTTATGCTTGTTAAGTGAGTTGTATTAAGTAGAGATAATAGCTAGGTATGAATTCGTGGATATGTTTCCCTGAAAAGTTCTGTAGCGACCGAAACCAACAAAGCAATGATCTTCATCGTAAATACAAACGCGACGCCAACCCATATTCCTCAACCCCCTTACAACACGTCAATTAATTAAAGGATTCCTTCGTTTTATATTTTTCGGATTATTTAGATTTATGTTTTGGTTATTTAAACGGGAAAAAGCCGTAAGAATAATTAGACATTAATCTAGTAATTAATACCAATATAAAATATCATTTTCAAAATTAACCAACGTTGTGAGAAAATAATATTTTTACGGGTGCTAATTCGTCAATTAAAATCATTTTTTCACATTTAATAATCTTTTTGCCTCACTTGACAAGCATATTCGTTTATTATATCTTTTAGATCTCTTAGCTTAATTTTGTTAGTTTAATTAATTAGTATAATTTTTAGTGATCTTAAAAATAGTATCTTTAATATTAAAATTAGTTTTAAATAAAAAAACCAACCAAAAGATAATCAAGCATCAAACAAAAAACAATAACGTAAATCTTAAATTTAATTCTCGCCGTGGATACGAAATCCGTAAGATTAATTATTACTTTTCCTAAAGTAATTCTTACATCTAACGAGAAATACTTTTACTATTACTTGACACGTTCTTACGAACGCTAATCAAGAAGCGATTTATAGAATGTGTTTTAACATTCCTAAACTAAGTCGTAGATAGTTAAACGATTCAGGTTTAAGGGGTTTAGTAAGGATGTCGGCGATATTATCGACAGACGGCACTTTTTCGATTGAGATATGTCCTTTCTGGACATTATTACGAAGAAAGTGGTGACGAATTTTAATGTGTTTGGTTCGAGAATGTTGCACCGGGTTTTTGCTAAGGTCACTTGCGCCTTTGTTATCGCACATAATCGGAACGTCGTCGAGTCGTACGCCGTAGTTGATAAGAGCTTGTTTCATCCATAGTGGTTGTTGACATACCTTTTTGGCGCTTACGTATTCGGCTTCGGTCGTGGATATAGCAAGAGCGGTTTGTTTCTTCGAGAACCAAGATGTCAAAAAACATCCTACGAATGTACAAATACCGCTAGTTCACTTTCTGTCCACATCATCTCCCGCATGATCAGAGTTGGCATATACTACGGTTTCTATGCTGGTCCCCTTAGGATACCATAATCCTAAGTGCATAGTACCTTTAATGTATCAGAAGATAAGCTAAACCGCTTCAATATGAGAGGTTTTGGGAGCCTCTTGGAAGCGGGCACAAAGGCAGACACTAAACATAATATTGGGCCTACTTACCATTAGGTAGAGTAAACTAACCATCATGCCTTGATACTTGGTACTATCTACCGACTCACACTCTTCATCTTTTGTGAGTTTAGTATCGGGGGATATGGGGGTTTACATTGGTTTAGAATCTTCTAAGCTAAATTTCTTAAACATTTCTTTAATATATTTAGATTGATTAAAAAAGATACCATCTTCCATTTGTTTTATTTGTAATCCAAGGAAGAAATTAAGTTCACGCATCATGCTCATCTCGAACTCGTCATGCATGATTTTGGAAGATTCATCACACATGTCTTGACAAGTCGAACCGAATATAATGTTGTCGACATATATTTGAACAATGATAAGATTTGAACTTTTCTTCTTAGTAAAAAATATGTTATCTACCATTCCCATTTTGTATTCATGTTTAATAAGAAAATATTTTAATCTATCATACCAAGCTTTGGGTGCTTGTTTAAGACCATATAAAGCTTTCTTAAGTTTATAAACATGATCCGTGATGATCTCAACTTAAGATCGATTCCTTAACTTGTAAAGGTTAAGTTACTTTGGATAAATCCAAAACAACTATGGTAGAAACTTTGTGAATACTAAAGAGTATGTGGAATCTACTCTTTAATACTTAGAAGAATATTAATGAAACAGTAAACTTTAAGAACAATGATATTACTAAAAAGCTCTAATATCAATAATACAAGTACTCTGTGTAGTACTAGGGTTTACAACCTTGAAGCTATATATCAAAACGTATGAATGTGTGTGAATCTTGGGTACATTAAACTCTATACCCTAGGACCTCCTTTTATACACCATGGAGTCCTAACAGGCTTACAATATTTTCCTAAGTTATCATGATCTTCTAAACAAATAACTTATACGTATCTTTTACAAAAATATCTCATACTTATCCCATAAGTAATCTTGATAAACAATCTTCATCTTTATCCTTCTAACAGTAGAAACTCTTCAAGCAGTTGTAATCCTTTAGTAGTTGTAAGCAGCAACATTAACTTTTATTCTAGCAGCACTAATTGTGTATAAGCAGTAGTAGTTACTACTTAGAATATTTTCTTCATTCTTCATCAGCAGTACTAAGTTACACTAGAAGTACTAACTTTATGCTAATAGTTGTAACTTTACTCAAGCAGTACTAATGTTCGTTCATTATGTATGTTAGTCTCGGTCAATTAATTAGTTAATGTTGTAATAGAATATTATCGGGAATCGGGCTCGATAGTTAATCTAATATT
>BQNB010013715.1:0-15000 GCA_026074375.1 Tanacetum coccineum
ATCCTTGCACTTTCGTAACGTTTGGGACGAAACATGCAATTTGGCAAAACTTTAAAGACGATTTATGCAATTTACTCTATAATGTATGTATTATATATAACATTTTATGAAGTTGTAAAAGTTTATAATATAACGAATATAGATTTATAATATCAAAAAGTCTGAATATAATTATCATAATATTTTATAAACCTTTTTCAAAAGATGGTAGATGCTCTAAAATATTGAAAAGCTTCCCGATTAAGTTTTACGTAGTTTATAAATTTAGTAATAAACTCCTGTTTCAACAGTCCAAAACATAGTCATACGCTCGTATCAGTAGCACGCGTTCAATTGGGTTATTACTCAATATTATATATTTTTGAGAAAGAGGAAGGTTAAAATAAAAAGACAAATATTCGTAAGAAGGATAAAAAGAAAACTTTTTTTTTTAAAGTTCTCGAAAAATTCCAAAAAAATTCCATTAAATCAGGTATGTTGGTGCATTGAGCCAATTCGTTCCTTCCGACGAGGGCTTTAGATCTATACTTTCAAAAAAATATATATAGTTCTAGCAAATGGTCATTTCTCATAAAGCACATCGACTTCGGGTTTTCTCTCGTCAAATAGGAGCTTTTGTTTCGATAGATCCAAACGTTCCACCAAATGGAGTACAAACGCCTTCGACAATACTTTTTTGAGTTTGAATCCATACGATATGAAACATGCAAGACTTCCATTCTGCATATGAGTTCAAGTTTGCGTGATCCAAATTCCACCAGCTCAAAACCTTATTAGCAATGTTCCCGTAACCAATCAACATATAAAGGAACAAATGGTCCGTCGATTCTATAGCTTTATCACAAATGGGAACGACAATATCCTGAATGTCAATACATCTACGAGATATGTTGAACAGGGGTAGGTAAAGCATCGGTCTTGAATTTTCCGGCTATAGAACTTAATTTTTATGGGACACAATTTCCCATCTAGTTTCTTCAACCAATATTCGGTAGGCATATCTCATCATAGTATACGAGCAGAGGCCACCGAATAATATTCACGTACTCTTCAATGATTAAAATTCCATCTGTAGCAGAAGGTACGATTAGTTGACAGAAACGAAACCAATTCTACCAAGCTGTCGAATTGATTTTGCTCGATACACCTCTGGTTTCGACGGAAGGAGCAGACCAAACTCGTGTCGCCTATCTTGGAAAAAATATCGTAACATCCCTTTTGAGGATTCAAGCGCGCCGCTTTATCTGAGAAAAAAATGTCTTTAATAAATGCCCCCTAGGGTAATGCCATGATCCAACCCAAAATTTGGTTGGACTCCGTTTCCCATTCTTATAGGTCAGATAATAAAATACGTACATACCCATCTTTCTGTGGTGAGTTGACACTTCTTATTAAAATCGAATATGCAAATGATTTGCCAGTTGTAGTCCATTCCCGATTGATTTTACCACCCACACCTAGTGATACGCCACAATAACTTTAGTCCAAAGAGCTGTATTTGTTGCGAGAAGGAAACTATCCAAACCCTACTTAATCATCAGCCTCCTGTTTATCCGCCAATATAAGCTAGTTACGCTAGCCCGCTCTTATTTTTTATATGTCAAAAATTATTTCCATTTTAACCAAGAAGCCTTGTTTACTACACCGGCATCTTGGACATTAAAGAAATGGCTTCTAAATAGACTCAACGATATGAAGCACCGTTGATGGAACTTTGAAAATAGACATTGTGAAGACTCGGAGTAGATCCTTAAACCAGATTTCAACTAAGTTAAACGACCACCAATAGATATTGTTTTGGATTTCCTTTGGAAAGCTGAGACTTCCTTTTTCAACTTTCTCTTTGCATGCTTGAACACGTGTCATCGAACCTCACACTCTAGTCTCCAAAGATAGTAGATTGGACAATTAGAATCGAAGACATCTTTCTTTGCAGCCGGCATTGGAAGGAAATGAGGCACTTTCCACATTATTCCCCATTATCTTACTTATGTAATGTTAATCTTCTTGGCCACGAAGCATGAAAAAATGTCATTTCAAAAACGTGAATAACCCCCCATTCCACCACACCACCCCAACCCTCCCCTACCCCTGAATCAAGTGGAGATATTACCGCTCACTCCACTCCCCTAGAAAATAAGCTTCATCCGAATAGTAACCTTGCGAAAGACATATAAGATTGAATCTAACACAATACTTGTTAAACATCCTCCGCGTTTTACCGGATCCTTTGAATAGATCAAATGAAGGATTCCCATCACGAGGATAAAGAGGAAGGGGATAACAGGATCGGCCTTGTTTCAACACCTTTATGATTGGAAACTCTTTAGTTTTAGGACATCCATTGACATCGATTGATCCCTTAGAAGAAGTTAGGCAAACTTTGAATCCAGTTACGCCATTTACACATGAAACCGAATCTCTTTAAGTACATCATCTAAAATATCCATTAATCGAATCGAAGGCCTTTCAAATTCGACCGTAAAAATTTGAGTTTCTCCTTCTTCTTTTTGGTACACCACTGCGGAATCTCATTCTTAGATTAAACGGAACCGTCTAACATTTGTCTTTCGGCGATAAAAGCGATTGCACCTTCATTAACAATGTCCCCCAAAAACATTAAAAGCCGGTTAGGACAAAATTTGGCAATGATCTTGTAGAGACTCCAATGAGGCAAATTTTGGTATAAGTCCTTGACAAGTTAGCCGTCCGGGACTTTTGGGATCAAAGCATATAAATCGATGAAGTTACAACCAAGAGAATTTCTTCATGAATGAAGAAATGATTTACAGCCATATAAACATCCGTGCTCAATAACAGGCCACACCACCCCCCCCAACTCCTACAAAAAGCTTTAAAAGCCAAATGTATAACCCGTCAAAGGGGCCCGGCGGATTTGTTGTGCCCGCCCCAAAAACAGCCGTTTTAATCTCTGTTTAGAAAACTTCTCGCTCGAGGTCTGACTTGATCTTCGGAAATAGTTTTTCGGAAAATCTCATTCAATATTAGGCAGCCTCTCCGATGGTTTTAAGATCATCCTGAAAATGAGAAAGGAAATTCTTGTTTGGGACATTCTTAGGCTGCTCCTTCCAAACGCCATCAATCGTAATACCCCTGATGTTCATTTGATTACGTTTTTTATTCAAAATTCCGTGGAAAAAATTTGAGTTTTCATCGCCTTCGATTGACCATTTGATCTTGGCCTTTTGAGCCAAATCCATGGAATGAATATGATCAATGTTACGAAGAGCAGCCAACACCTCCATTCTTTTTTCCGCTTCTACCTCAGTACCTGTACCTTTGTCAATAACCGCATCTAACTGGTTCAACTCCTTCTTAAGATTTACAATAGTAGAAACTGTTTCACTTTTGTTATCTTTAATACAAATCTTGATGTGAGCTTTAAGGAATTTCAATTTACTCGCCAAGTTACGCATTCCATTAGAGTCAACAGAAGGGGCAGAATTCCAAGTTGAAGTGACGAAATCATTAAAGCCCTCGAGATGAATCCAATGGTGAAGAATCGGAAAGGGAACCGGACCATAATCATGGGCCGACTCTCGAAGAAGAATCGGTCTGTGATCGGATAAGAATCTGTCCAAAGTGATGCCGCTAATGTGAGGGAAAGAAAAATATTCAAGGTTAAAGTTGACAATGAAAGACTTAGAAAGTCAAAATTAGACAATAAATATAAGACGGAGGTATTACAACTTGTTCTAAGACAATTTATAATTTTGGTTTGAAATTTTGAATCAAAGACAGGTATATTAGGATTGTGGTATTTGGCACAAAGATTATGGGAAGATTTTGATTATTTTTAAAAAAAATAAACTATTTAAAATATAGTTTTGTTTGGCAAATAAACTTATATGAGATTATAAAAAAAAATCTTTCATAATCTTATAAAATCAAATGCTACTTCATGTAACTTATAATAATAATCTTCATCTCCATCTACAACTACATCTCCAGTTCCAGCAACAATTACTTTTGTCAAACTTACCTTATATACCGATCGAGAGCCGAGTATTACCAAGCTTACAAGCTTCGTTGAAAGGGCCGAATGCTTCGGTTTAACTTTCTAGATTTTAGTTAATATTGAAAGAAACATGGCAAACCTTGATCATCCACAACAACCAACCTTTAAATCATCCTACATAAATGCTAATCTCATAGCATGCAAAAAAGTTCTCGCGCGCATATTATATTTTTTCCTTTACAAAAAATGATATTATTATCAAAGCTAAATATCTTTCGACATTTGCTTAGCCCCCGCCGCAACGCGCGGGTCATTTTACAACTCGTTAGTGATCATTTCACATTTTGCAGCTAAAATATATAGAGATCGATATGCAATAAGCACATACATCATACATATGCGTATACACCCTAATGCTATAGTTATGCAACACGGTAGTCGCATAGAGTTTTATTTTGCATAGCACATTGTTCTCGGACAGAAACTTCATATTTAAATAATCCCAAACTTGGAGATGAATAAAGAATTCTATGTACAATATACAGGTACTAAATAGCACAATAAGGCCGACTGATACTGCATCGTTTTGACTGTTGGGATCCCCAACTACAGTATCGGGCTGCCATTTATGGGCCAGCCCGATTTTAGTTTTTTTTTTTTTAATTTGCGTATGGACAAAGTAGTGAAGGTCAAAAAAATATTACAAAAAATTTCTGAATTACTATATTCAGATAAAAAAATACCCGCATGGAAAACATCTTCGATACCTAACCCTATAAAAATTTAAAAACCTTTTAAAAATAATCGATATGGGACACTTGAAACGTTACTACAAAACACCAATATCGACTGAATAGACGCAGTCGTTTTGCACTGTTAGAAAACCCCTAGTCTACAGATAACTGTGCTGCCATTTCGGCCAGCCACGAATTTTAGTTTTTTTTTTTTTTTAACTTTGTATTGGACCAAAGTAGAGGAGACAAAAATATGCCGACTGACTACGCAGACGTTTTGACCTGTGGGCCCCTAGCTACAGTAACCGGCTGCCATTTTGGGCCAGCCCGATTCAGATTAATTTGTTTTTTTTTTTTTTAATTTGTATGGACAAAGTAGGAGGGAAAAAAAATATTATAAAATTTCTGATTTATTCAGATATAAAAATACCGCGGAAAACACATCATCGATACCTAAAAACTTTCAAAATAATCGATATGGTGTCACAAACGATACTAATATATCACAATAGCGACTGATATGCAGTCGTTTTGACTTTGCTGGGATGCCTCTATCTACAGTAACTGGCTGCCAAAATGGGCCAGCACCGAATTATAGTTTTTTTTTATTTTTTTTTTTTTTTAAATTTTTTTTTTTTAATTTGTATGGACAAAATGTAGGATGGGAAAAAAAATATGACAAAATTTCAGATTTATTCAGATAAAACAAAAATTTTATTACCCGCACGAAAACATCATCGCATAACCTAATAACTTTAAAATAATCTATATGTCCAAACGTACAACCCATTATAATTAAAAAAAAACCCATATAGCCAAAAAAAAACAACACTTTAAAAACATGAAGGCCCAACAAATAAAGCCATATAAAAAAACTCTAATTTACTAATAAAACACCTTTTCCGTCAGAACAAGACCTAAAATAATCGCCATAAAATGTGGCCCAAACAGTAAAAAAAAAAAACTTGCCCAAAAAATAAGCGCCTGAAATCTGGCCCAAATTAAAAAAATAAATAAAGAAACGGTCCCCTCCCAACTTTTAACTATTTAGATTTTTCTTACACAAAAAAATCCCTTAAAAAAAAATAACGTAAAAAAAAAATAACGTCAAGTTTATATCTGTTTCACAAAAAACCAAATAAACTTTTTTACAATTCATACTTCAGGCTCCCAAATAAAAAGATATCGAACCGTCCCAAAAAAAATATATTCGGGAAAAAATTAACCCGTCCCAAAGCAAAAAAAAAATATTCCCGAATCATACAAAAAAAGAAAATATCCAGGAAAAAATTAGCAAAAAAAAACCCAAAAAAAGCCTGAAATCTGGCACCAAAGTAAAAAAAAATCCCAAACTGACCCTCAACTTTTAACTATATTAACGGCTATTTTCTTACACAAAAAATCTCTTAAAAAAATCTTACAAAACCAGAGTCCCAAAAAAAAAAACATATTCGAGAAAATATTAGGTCCCGTCCACGTAATTTTTTTTTCCCCGAATCATACAAAAAAAAGAAAATATTAAAAATTAGCCCCGCATAACGCATCGGCAAAAAAAAACCCGAAACGTAAAAAAAAATTATTCGAGAAAAAATTAGCCCCGCCGCAACGCGCGGGTTCATTTTGCTTTGTTTTATTATAACTCACATGCTTACACATGATACGTAGTTATACAATTGGTGTGGTAAATCCAGCCTAAATGTTTTTTTAATAATATTAATCAAATCCAACAAGTCTAATCCTTTTATTTACAAATAAACCTCGCATGGTATTTTTGGATCCATATCTAAATACATCACTCATTTTATGTGGTTTGACTTGAGTTATAAAAAATGTGTTTGATGACCAAACATAAATTATAGTTTACTTTTTCTTTATATTTTCTGGAAAAGAATACTTACAACAAAACGACAATACTAATAGATACAACCTACACGGTAGGCCAAACATCAACTATGTGTAATTCATATTGTTAGTTTATCCGTAATTCTAGGAGGCAACTAATTCCTATCATTAATTTTAAAAAAATAAAATAAAACATAAGTGGCTTGTGAACTAACAAGCAAAGAACCCGCCGTTGCCAATCAAGGTTAAACATTACATGTCTTGGAAGGTGAGACTGGAATTGAATCTGCCTACGCCGTCTATAATAACTCCCGGAGAGTATAATATACCCTGTCTATTTCCCTTTGTCCCGTTTGTGGTTCAGCGCACGGAATCGTCCAAGTCATTTACTGATTTGAATGTCCTTTAGTGCGAAAGATAATTCTTCGCAAGATTTGTCGAATGTTAGGGAAAAACAACAAGGTGGATTTCATGAAGTGCATTTGTTCGTATGAATGGTTATCTTGGAACTGAAAATCTTCGGGATTCACTAAACAAGCATAAAAATGTTTTCAGAGAAGGGAGTGTGTTTTGTGGTTGTTTGGTTGTCCTAAATATTGGCGCTTATCGTAATAAGAGTGATATTTGTTGAAGTGGTTTTCTCCTATCTAAAGGGCGATATTTTTGATGACTGTTGTGTCGAAATCTTTTTTATAGAGTCAGTCATCAGATGTAATGTGTCGTTTAGTATGGGTGTGATTGGCTAAAAAAATCCTCATCGTTTTAACTTGTAATTTTTCCTAACTACTTGCTAGCTTTATTATTAAAGTGTTGTCCGAAAAAGAAAAAAAAAAAAACGCAGCGTTGCGGCGATGGGCAAATTTTTTCTCTCGAATAATTTTTTTACGTTTCCGGTGGTTTTTTTTTTTTGGCGATGCGTTGCAGGGTCAAATGATTTACTATTTTCCTTCTTTTTTGTATATTTGGGGAAAAAAAATTGGCGTTGGGACGGGCTAACTTTTTTCCCGAAATATTTTCTTTACTTTTGGGCACTGTTTTGTAAATTTTTATTTACGGGCAATTTTGTGTAATGAAAAATCGTAAATAGTTATTACAAAAGGTGACGTGGTCCTGTTTTGTAATTTTTTAACACTTTGGGATAGATATCTAGCCTTTTTGGGTTTTTTTTTTTGGCTAATATTTTTCTCCGGGATATTCTTTTTTTTTGTATGATTCGGGAAAAAACAAATTGCGTTGGACGGGTTAATTTTTTCCACGAATAGTTATCTTTTTTTGGAACGGTTTCAAGATAAACTTGTTTTAATTGGGCCGATGAATGTAAAGAAAGTTTGCACTATAAAAAACCTTGACAGTGTTTTTTTTTTTAATATTTTTTTACGGGATTTTTTTGAGTAAGAAAATGTAAATAGATAAAAGTTGAGCGAGACCGTTTTGTATTTTTTTTTTTACTTAGGCGAGCCAGATTTCAGACTAATTTTGGCGTAGTTATCTTTTTTTTTTTACTTTGGGCCGGCCATTTTATGACCGAATTTTAGGCTATTTGTCCGACAAATGTCGGTATATTAGTAATAAATTTTATATTTATATTAACTAAGAGTTGGGCACTCTCAACATTTTTTAAAGTGTAGTTTTTCATTTTTGCTATATGTTTTATTTTTTAATATAATGGATAGTATCGTTTGTGACCAAATACAACGATTATTTTAAAGTTATTTAGATATCGAATGATGGTTCCTCCGCGGGTAATTTTTTATCTGGAATAAATCGGAACTTTTGTAATATTTTTTTTTCCCTCCTACTTTGTGCATACAAATTTTAAAAAAAAAACAAATAATTTAAAAAAAAAAAAAAAAACCCAAAATCGGGCTGGCCCAAAATGGGAGCCCGTTACTGTAGCACTGTAGATATCGAATTTGTCTCGTAGGAATGTCTCGCTTCCGTCTTTGGCTTGTCCTCTTTGTGATCACGGCTCGTAGGAATCACGCCCATTTATCTTTACGTTTTGCTCTGTGCGAACATATATTCAGAAGTTAATATTAGAATGGTGTGAAATATTGGATGTTCAAACCTTATGATGACGTAACGAAGAATGGCTCTCTTGGATCAAAACTATCCGTTTAGGTTCTAAAGAACGAAAAGTTGTTGTAATGCGTTTTTACGTTTCTTGGTGGACGCCTTTGGAACTTTTCAGAACCAACAATCCTTTTGCGTCTCCTATTCCCCGAAAAGGATGCTATTTTCTCGACAATATTTGTTTTTTAACGCTCGTTTTATGTGTGTATCTAGATTGTAATAGAACTTTGAATATGGGCTAGTTGGCTTCCAACACCCTTTTTTGTTTTTTTGGATTCCCTTTGATATTTCTAGCTCATTGCTAGTAGGTTTCTAATAAAGTCGCTCCGTTCCAAAAAAAAGGACAGTGGATTGTGTCCGATGATGATGTAATATATTTAATTATACGGTGAAAGGCGATAGTTTTGTCTTGCATCGTTCAACTTCAGCAATCGATAAAGCTGTTCTAAACAATTCTCCGTATCGCGACTTCACTAATCTAAATACCTTCTTAAAAAAAATAAGTTTCAAAACATGTATCAAACTTTTGCAACAGATGAAAAAGAATATTGTCTCTACCGTACATCTAATTATTATGTTACTGAACTGCGATTTTATTAAAAAAAACTCAGTAAATTGCTTTAGAATCAACAACACTTACATTGTACTACAATATAAATTCGTTCATTAAACAAAGTTATCTCTTCTTCTTTGTCTTTTACTTTCGGAAAAAAACAAATTTTACTGTGATTTCCCGTTTTACGATGGAAACAACGCGAAAAAACAGTCCAGCACAAATATTTATTTGAAACAAAACCATATATGTTTATTACCCCACATTCTTATCGAGATCATGAGATTTTATTTCGAAATCCAACATTCATCAAGTTCCTGAGGTTGAGATAGACAAAAATCGAAAACCGAACAGGACAATCAATCGTCTACTTAGGAAGATACTCACCAGTTCACCACCCCCTCGTTCATAAACTTTTTCTAACCGTATTATTTTAATTGCTTTTGCATAAGATCAACTCTTGGTTCTTTCTCATTATATATAGATTTTCTATAAATAATTTTTAGAGAGACTAGTCTCCTATATTTTTTATATTATAATTTGAGCTATAAAGAATTGTAAAAAAAGGCAAATATGAGAAGGCTTCGTTTTTAATTAGGTACTTTTTAAAACAACGACTAGATCATTCTAATTAGTTTTATAATTAAACAATTGGAATATTGATATATGGCCTTGAATCAATTTATATTTTGTATTTGAAAATGTCTATATATGAGCAAATTGGACACGGCATAATAATATTCTATTCGCTTTATCTGAAATAAGACAAGCGGACCTGTAGACTAATTTGTCCCTTTTCCCTTTACTAGTTAGTCCGGTGATTATGCTACAAAAACTGAAGGCCAATAAATACCTACTTGAAACATTTGAAAAGACAAAGTTTGGTAGATTTAAACTAATTTTTTAATACAAAAAGTTTTAAAGTATATAGAGTGGAAGAAAATTCCAATTACCACATACGGATTACTATTAAACAAGGTTTTTAGCCTGCGCTTCGCTGCAGAGCGCGGGGCTATTATTTTTTTTCTGGTAGAACAGAGCAAACGACATTGAGCCGAAAGTAGATTCATGTGTGTTTCGCTCTACGAAAACATAACAGAATCTGAAAAATGATTCGATTTGGCAACGCCTACTAATGAGGCTTGAAGCATAAGGTTTACACACAGAGTCTAAATACATGCATAATATAAAGTTTCTATTACATTGGAAAGTCTTTAAGATGTGTATTACATAAAGATATCAGCCGCAATGGAAGAACTGATTCGTTTCCTTCTTAATGTAATCAACAACCTTATCGGGTGTCATATCAGTAGCAGACCAAGTCGGCCAAGAGCGAAGCTTCCATCTCAAGGTTAACTGCAACAGTTCATGCCTGCAATTCTACGTGATATTAATAGACCACACTTATAATTCCAGTGCCATTGTTAGCACTTATAATTCTACATTTTAAGTTTCTGCAAATGAGCATTAAATTTTTTAGCATGTGGTCAACTGTACGCAATCTAGCATTGAAGCAGATTGTGTGGTGCTTTAGAAACAAAGCAAACAGAAAAATGAACATGCTTACTCGTCCTCCTGGCTACGCAACCTGGCTAGTTCGTTGGTAACAACAATATCCAGCTGTGCTACACGTTCAACGATCTCCTTCCTTTTGTGGGTTAATACATTGTGTGCAATCTCCGCACAGTCTGTTATGATTGCGTACTAAATTAGAATCTTATAAATATTATGGTCTTTTAACGAAAAAATAACACTCCTTACAGATTCCGTATCATTTTACTACCTCTCTTGTGAATTGGACTTTCATTCTAGCAGAATATGTCAGCTCCAAATATTATTTGCCACTATCAGCTGAAAACTTGTCTCCTGTGAGAAACCACAGCCAGTTGGTCAAGATCTCTAACTGATGGTGCATCTATCATCAATAGTGATCTGAATATACATTGAGAATGAATAAGAAGGTGCACCTTGCACAGCTGTAGAAATCATTCTTTGAGTTTTAGGAATGCATTTTCTGGAATTATGGAAAAGGCAAATTACACCCATGATTAGCAGCCCGTGATCAGCAACTCGTGGTCACCGAGAAATTATTGTCTTTTTTTAACCCGTGATCGTCAACACGTCGTAAGCATCGATAAGTTCAATGCCCATAATAGCACCCTGCGAGAAAACCTGCAGCCGCTAGTAGCAAATGTATCGAACCTCATTAGCTCACTAAAGAATACATTTACGGTGATTAAAAAACGCAACTACGGAGAGTATGTTAACTTACCTAAATTGCTGTCGAAGGGGTGTCTCAGTCCTTCAAAAGTATACAATATTTATTAGGCCACCATATCGAAATATACGCTAAGGATTTTGCGACCGTCACACAAGCTGAACCGTAGACTTTTTTTCTACAGGTTGGGCACGCATGAAAGTAACAAAATTCCTAGCAGACTTTAGGGAACATACCTGGCGACCAGTCATAAGCTAACGACCATTCGGATGTGGGGTGATTTACTGAACGGATGTCGTTGAATTCTGACTTAGAAGCCAGGGATGTGCACTAATAGTGAATATTTTGAAGAAAATCGATCGCTGAGACATGTCATTTTACATCGGAAAACTCAAAAACTTTTGAAACACGCATAACGTTATAAAATATAAGCATCAAAAAGGTTTATTTTGTCTGCATACGTGTATTTCTTTTTGTTGCAAACCGCACTAAACTTCAATTACGGAAACCATCCATAGAACATCGTATTCTAATAGTAACAAAAACAGCGAAAAAATCTGGTAAAACAAAATGAGTTAAAGCCTGATATGCGGAGCTTAATTTTGCGGGACGTATCTCAAGTCTGTTGGACGTCTCCTGAACTTGAACGCAACTTATGTATCTATAACAATCGACAAAGAGGGTAAGTATGAGGCTTAGAGAGGTCAGTAATCGAGAAAAAAAGGATACGTCTGCCATGGTTGCAAACCTAATAGGTTGCCACGCCAAGTTTTAAACAATCTTAGATTTAACCGAACCCATTTAAACTCATCACAACCTCGTTAACAGTGATTGTACAACAACACGTGTACAGCTCAATTAGAAAGGCAATAAAAAAAGATGACAATCTCGCTTGCCATGATGGATAACAAACGAAAAAATGCGAATTATATACAATATACAATACCAGGTCACCAACACGACCATATTTTGGTTCATTGCAGTTTTCACATGGTTCATGGCAGTTTTCACAGAAAACATGACCTTGGCTGCAAGCTTATTAAGCTTGCCTCGCCAGAAGGTCAAGCCAAGCTTACTGACCCGCACATTTATTGTTTCTGACCCGCTAAACACATAACATTATAACTATATTATAACTTTATACAAAAGCTAGAAACCAGGAAAAGTGCATATTAAATGCGTTTAATGCATTCAACCCGCCGGAACCCGGGTTGTTTAAAAACCCACCTGAAAGCCCGTTTTACCCCACCGGAAAACCCTCCTGAAAGTATAGACTATAAACAACAAATCTAATCATTCGCCCCGCCATGGCTGCAAATGTAATTATTTGCCCCGCCATGGCTGCAAATGTAATACTTTAAACCTGTTGAGCAAATTCAACACAAACATGCCAAAAACCCCTCAATGCATTTTCATTGCTGCGAGCTTAAAACACTCTGCAAATAATCACAGCGTTAAAAGCTGATAGGTTCAAGATTCTCGAACTGAAAGGTGCATGCTTCAATCCTAATTAGTCATAGAGCCTACGTATTTTATGGTAACAGCTTCTCAAACAATTCCCATAGCAGACTCGGTCCAAATACCGACACATACATATTTAGTCATTTCAAATTTTCAAAGCCTAATCAAGGCATCATCAGGAAAGCTGACATTAGCAATGGATTCAGTGTCAGTACACACCTTGACTTAGAAAATCGTTAAGCAAATAAAAGCAGCAAGCAACAACACCCTCATATTTTGCTTCACGTAATCACTCCTACAACTGCGAGCCTTTTTAAAGCGTGGCAAGATATAATAAACGAATCTAAAACGATGCTTGGGACGTCTTACTTAAGTACTAATCCGATTATTTTTCAAGTACATAAGGAGCATGGAGTAGCCAAGATAGCGTATGAGCTTATCACCATCGTCACGCACCCATCAGTATCATCGCACGCCATGGATAGCGACAACGAAAGCAACAGTGGCATCGAAGGAGCATAAGCCAAACACACATATTGAAATAGCAATAAACAGAAAGAGAAGGGTTACCCGCCTTGGCTGTAAATCAAATAATTTGCCTCGCCAAGATACGGATAACCTCGACTTTATGCTCTCTGATTATAGCCACCATAGATTGACTAAAAACTCGTTTCTCTTAAAAAGTACGTCTGAAAGCCCAGTTTATCATACCGGAAAATCCAACTGAAAACTTGATGAAATTTAATAACTACTCCTCCGACCCGATTGCCCATCTTTCTCTCACCTTCCACTATCATACTCACTCGCGCCTTCCACTATCACTAATGACAATGGCAACAACAATGCATGAACGGCAGTTAAAACGCACCGAATGGTGACTGATCAACAAAGGATTGATCAAACACACCCAAATAACCTCAGAATATTATACCTTTATATACAAAGATGGCTCAGATTTATTGATGTTTTAACTGCGCTCATGAAGGTTGCTAAGGCGAGCAATTCTCGCACACTGCCATCCTTCCACTATCCGCAGCAACACAACATAGTCTAAAGATCATCACAACCAAGTAAAATGCAAGCAAACCAATTGTTTTGAAAATATTACATCCTGCCAACAGTCAACAAAGCATCGTACATCCGACATGGCTGCAAATGTTCTGGTATTTTATCTTAAAACCATAGTTAATGGATTATACGTGTCCTCATTAGTTTTCTCCGCCGGATCATAGGAGACACACACACAAAACAAATGTTTAAAGTCACCGATCTAAAATTAAGCGTTGGGCTCAGATTTGTGAGTGTGGGACAGGAGAAAAGGGTATGCAGCTGGCCATGGCTGCAAGCAAGACGACGTGCTGCCCCGCCAAGATACAGACCGATTTCACCCAATGCAACCCATAAAGCACAAACACAATAGCATCATCATTGCCCAGAATGGATACATTCAGTATAAGAAATACCAATGTCACACACAATCCACCGGGTCGGCCAAACAAGCATGTACTATCATTCTCACTCGCGCCTTCCACTCTTACTAATGACAATGCCACCAACAGTGCATAAACGCCAGTTAAAACGCAGCGAATGATGATTGATCAACAAACGATTGATCAAACACACCCAAATAACCTCAAAATAGTATACCTTTATATACAAAGAGTAGAAATTGGGAAGTGTGCCAAATAACCTCAGAATATTAAAGACAATTAGAAAATCACCAAAAAATATGCAGACGAAACCATCAGACGAAACCACCATTTTAATAACAACTGAATCAAAACCTTGTGTAACAACCCTAAACAAAACCTAAATCTCGGGTTTTGAGGCTGGGTTTTAAGAGAAACGGGTAAGAGAAGGGTTCCGGCGGGTTTATGCATTAAATGCATTTACTTGGCACATTTCCCGATTTATACTCTTTGTATATAAAAGGTATACTTTGGATTTAATTGATGTTGTGACTGCGCTCGTAGAGGTTGCTGAGGCGAGCAATTCTCGCACTTTGCTATCCTTCCACTATCCGCAACAAAACAACATAGTCTAAAGATCATCACAGCCAAGTAAAATGCAAGCAAACCAATTGTTTCGTAAATATTACATCCTGCCAACAGTCAACAAAGCATCGTACATCCGACATGGC